>JASXTE010000462.1:0-44230 GCA_030280995.1 Hemileia vastatrix | reverse complement strand
CTCAACTGCGCAGATGTCAACAATTTCATCGGTTGAGACAAACATACAACTTGTATGCTGACTATGCTTAGCACTGGCTAAAGTAAACTTATACTTACTTTGCTCTGGTGATAATTTACATTGCTCACAGTGAACGAAAAAACATCCGTGCACTCATTTACGATGATACATTTAAGGAATTTTTAATTCAATCAAATTCAGTTAGAATACAAAACACATGTGTTACACAAGAAGATGCAACTTAGATGTCATCTTGATCAAACATGAACTTATTTTGCGCGTTAACTGATGATAAGTCATCGTCATTTTGATCAGTCGGTATAGTTATGATGTTAGGTGTTTGACTTTGTGGAGAATGAGATGAATATGGACTGTGTGAGAGTGAAGAGTATGGTGGTGGTGGTGGCATGTAAGATGAATAAGGATCTCTCAGTTTCATCGGAAACGGCACAGAATAAGTCATTTGAAACTTTCTGTTGTGAGGATGCATGGGATGAGGAAATTCGTTCATTCCTTCCAATGAAGATGCTGCAGTCAATGTATGTCCTGGTGATGATTCACTATGAGGTTCTGCACCGTATGAAGGAGCTGGCTGATAACCATGACCATGCTCTTGATGATGCTCTTGATGATGATGGTCATAAGAAGGAACAAAATGATGATGATGTTTTGCTTGTTGAGGAAATATAATCTAAAATGACAAATCAAATCAATGTTTCAACTTGATCAAAGATGACATCATCACTCACCAAGATTGTTTCTCCCTTGTCTTTCTTTTTGCCACCACCTGTAATGATATAAGAATTGTCATTTTGTTCATATTTATCAAGGCAAATAATATAATATTGTCATACCTGTGATTAAGATAAGAGACATTCCACCTCCTCCACCTCCGCCATATCCTCCTCCACCCTGTCCTTGACCTCCGACAATGATAATATTTTCACCTGAGTTGTAAGGATTATTTTGAAAAAACAACTAGAAAATTGTGGTGATAAATATTTACCAATTCAACTATGATCAAATAAACTCACCTCCTTTGTCTTTACCAGCTTGGACGGATAAAATGTTGAAGGACACGAAAAATATCACGAAGAGAGTAGACTTGAGTTGAAAAAATGACGAGATGCATGTCAACATGATGACAATCTGATAGATAGTGAAATGACTCGTCTTTTCGCTCACATGAAGATTCGCCGACATGGAACATGGAACTAATGGACACCAATGAATCCGCATCTCGGGCATGTGTGCATTCTCATTTTTATGCTCTCTTAAATTTTTTTCTTATCCAGTCTCCAGACATATCGAATGACTTAATTTTTTATTCTTTGCAAATAAGACAATGGGAAGATAGATGGATGAACTTCTGTAGCTGTTTTCACTCAGCAATACAGAAAGGCACTCCTCTTTCACGACGAGATATACATTCAATTACAAAATGGATGTTTAGACGTAACACTTAAATTAAACCTAATATTGAAATTTCATCACGAAATATTCTTCGTCATCATTGAAAGGTCAATCATAATATGTTATATTAACAGTCTGGTGGTGGAGGGGTAGTATCTTTGGGCCAAAATTTGTTTTCTCTTAATGGTTTTAAAGGAATGATGGCAGGATTGAAGATTCTGAGTTTTGTTTTATCCAAGGACTTTTTATCTTTTGAACCTTTAAGTTTTTCTTGTCCTAAATCCCAAGCTTTGTAGTAAGTTGGACAATGTTTAACACCTAAAACTTCAAAAGATTTGAGTTTTGTGTCTTCTTCATTAATGTGGGTCCTTAAGTAGTGTTTAATCAGTCTTCTTCTATCAGTGGTTTCTCCACAAGCGTCACAATAACAACATTGAATGTTTCTCCCTTCATCCGCTGCAAAAAGTATTGAGGCGAATCGATGAAGTTCTTCACTAGTTCCTTCAGGATCTATTTTAGCATATTCTTGATGCTGACGAAGAACCTGAGCAATCAATAATACAATTAAATTGATTAGATCATTCAGTTGTAAATTTTCATTTCAGTTTATACTCACATATACACGTTCTGGTACAGCCACAGGTTTAGGCTTTTCCTGACAAAATGAACTGAGTGATGGAAATATTGAATTATCCATTTTCAGGCATCACAGTGGTATTGACATATCTAAATTAAAAGTTTTCCACTTATAAAATGACTATAGATTTAGTAAATCAAATGTTGTTCCAAAAATACTGCCTGGTATCAGTTGATTAGGTAAAATGTAGCATCGGATGGGCGATGACTGTGAAGTTAGTAAACGCCGACCAAACGACACTTATGATGAAATCTCAGGTGACTCTCTTAAGATATCGATTTCACTGCACAAGAATAGAATTAAAAAGTTCGATGATGAATCACTCTTATCAATTAAGAGTAACTTTCATCAGGATAGATGTGAAAAATTAGAGGGTTTAGGAATCAACCATGTGATCTGAAATGAAAAGTGAACGTATCCAGCTGTGGATGATTCTGTCTCCATCTTGAGTCTGTGTATTTGCCCGCGTTTCTATTGTGTTCTCTGTTTTCGAGTGAACACTAACGCTTGTTACCTAGAAACGTCACTTTTGTCTTGGCATTCAAATGAGTCATCATTGAAAAAATGGTTCTATGAAGTTGACTCATAAATCTGTGAAAGTTATGAATCATTTTCAATTCAAGTACCTTCACTCAAACCTTTCAGTCAACTCAATGTGTTTCCTTTGCTCAAAGAAAAGCAATCAATCGCCAGTTTGATTGCTCTTACTCTTTTTCCATGCTTCCAAAGATAACTGCAATGATCCTTTATTATAATTGGATTTTTTATAGATTGTAGTAATCGGAAATTATATTTTTCCATAATGAAAGCTAATATTAATTAATTTTTTTAAAGACGTCGAATCGACTTGTGAATTTAATCTCCGAGACTTATTTGTTTTTTCACCCTCAGTTTTGTTTTTTAATTATAAAATTTAGACATTGGAATGAAGTTTTATTTGCAATCACATTTATTCGTGGAAAATTGTCAGATGGATCGACTACAAAGTTGTTTGCATTGATCAAGAGCTTTATTTACTTGTTTCAATAGTTACAAGTGAGTGAGTATAAATTGGCAAATACTGGTAACAAAATGAACTGACCAATAATCTAAAGCTAATAGAGCCAACCAGTAAATTGAATGTTATTCAAGGAACTAATTGTCTGACTCGTTTGAGTGATCTGATGGATGTATGTTCAGCACGCTCATTTTGAGGCAGTGAGATACTAAAGTACAGGAAACCATTGAACCGGACAAAGAGATAAAGTGGAAGAGAAAATTGGAATTAAGCTTGAAATATTCGGAAATATTCATTGACATACTCAATGAGAGTCTTAAATCGCCCTGGACATCCGCTTGTTCATAGAAATGTGAAGAGCAAATGGAATGAGAAGGACAAATATGGTGGCTGAAAAGCCTAGAAGTGGATTTCTTGGAGGAGAAAGTGCCTTAATCGATGAATTGGCCACCATCAAGACTGCGAATGTAATCAACAACCAGGTATTTTCTTTGTATGTTCCAAAAAATCCAAGAGCAGGAATGAGAAGAAGAACCAGTGAGACAAAAAAACCTACAACTGGTCCGTAATCTAGAAGTGTACTCAACCAAAGAGACGCTTTTATTTCCGATTCTTCTATGCCTGACCAGTAGTAAAGGCCAATACCCGTCACCAAAAGAAGAAATATCAGTCCAATTATCGTCCAAGCAATTAATATCATACGAAATGATTTGAAACATTGATCTTGACATGTTGAGCCTGATCCGATTTCTGTTATTTCCAGGCCGGTTATTTCATTGAATGTAGTACCACTTTTAGAATCAGTTGATGCAGATGTCAAAGGTCGTGTGGCAGTTGGATAATGTCGGAAGTAACTTGGTTTCACACGGCGTTCATGATTACAACATGAACCATTTTTTGAATAGTTCATTGGTGTTTCACAAACTGAAATGAAAAATCCATCGGCTGATGGATAAGCTAGAACAACTGGTTCAGGAAATCCGTGATGAGAAAACATTCTTCTTAGTTGTATGTTGTGAATTTGATTTGCAATTAATGTCGATCAGTATATAGCTTACAATAAAAATCGAAGTGTCAAATCAATTGAAATAACTAGTACTTTTTTTCTTCTTTCTTTCTCAGCGATTTGGATAGGACATTTCAACAATATTTTTGCACCTTTTGTTGACAACACTTAACCCATGATGTCCATGTTGACGGGTAAACAATAAATAGAACAAGCAAGAATATTAGGGTTGGTCGAATTGGGGTCACGAAAGGCTCAAAGGGTTCCTTTACTGCCTGTGAACAGTTATGACCCCAAGTTCGAGAGTTCGAGCAGAACTAGTGTATTGATGAACCTGCGCGAATATTCAATGAAAAACTGAGTCATCTAGTGGTGTGAGCTGTAAGCTATCATTTACTTGCCAAAAGGTGTCTCGTATGATCGAATACACGCCGAATCCAGGTGAAGAAAAGTGAATATTGTCAAAATAAGAAGAAAATGCCAGAAAAAACTGATCTTAAAATTGCTGTTGTCTGTTCATCCAATCAAAATCGATCTATGGAAGCACATTCTGTGTTGAGTAAAAAAGGTTTCAATGTTAGATCATTTGGTTCAGGTAACCAAGTGAAACTTCCAGGACCCAGTCCAACTCAACCTAATGTTTACGATTTTTCTGTCACATATGAAACAATGTATCAAGATCTTCTAAGTAAAGATAAAACATTGTAAGTAATACTTTGGGATGATATTAAAATCTTCCACTTTTGGCAAATAAAATTGTTGATTGTTATATTAAATTTATTTAGATACACACAAAATGGCATATTACATATGTTAGATCGTAACCGGCGAATTAAAGCAAGACCTGAAAGATTCCATCAATGTACTGATAAATTTGATGTCATCTTCACCTGTGAAGAAAGAGTTTATGACCAAGTTGTGGAAGAATTAACAAATAGAACTCCAACCGATAATTCACCTGTTCATGTGATTAACCTGGACATTCAGGATAATCATGAAGAAGCAACCATTGGTGCTTTTAAAATATTGAATTGGCCACCATGTTAAGTGAATGTGATGATTTGGACAACGACATTGACGAATTATTACAAGATTTTGAAAGCCACTCCGAACGGTCTGTTCTACATACAATTGCCTTTCAATAATAAAAAAAAGTACTCATTCAGTCCTTTTACAAGTATCTACCGGTTTTCTTGTCAAATGTTATGTAATGTTTGAAAAGCAGGATTTTCTCGTTGGATGTTCCCTGACTCAGCTCGATGATCACTTGTGAAGTGTACTTGAAGAACAGTTGTTGTGAGAAATTGTTAATTCATGTCCCTTATACTCATGGATTATGACGTGTACTTTGGAAAGACTTTTTGCATGAAAATCTTTCCTTAATTACATAATCGATAGATAATTTTAGAATTCGTTAATTATGACTCAAAGGTTTCTTCTCTCAACATGAAAAGCTAATTTTATTGCCAATGAAAGGATGAAAGAATACAAGGATAAAAGTAAAAAATAAATGAATGAATAAGAAGACTCTCAAGTAATATATTTTATTATGGAATCAATTTGTCTCTCGGTGGTTCGATCAAAGGATTGAATGATTTAATGGTTGCCAATATTGTCATGAGCTAGATGACTCAATTGGTTGGGAATAGTTTGCTTGGACTTGAGTGATAAAATTGCACAACGCATACCCAAATTGATGGCCTTGTCCATGGACATTCCACGAAGAATTCCACTTATAGTTCCAGAAGTGAAACTGTTGAGATGAAAAGTAATGTGAATTAAGACAAAAGAAAATGTTTACCCCATGAATGATGGAAGTGACAATTTATCCAACAACAATGACTCAAGTTGCATAGACAAGGAAGGAAAAAAACAGTCAAAGCAAATTAGATTGACAAGACATGATGATCTATTGGTCAAGAGCATTTTCAAATTGATCCACCAACAAATCGTATATGATAATCAACCGATGGTTAAATGAAGGCCATTGTAGTAAAACACACTATACACTTACCAGTCACCAGCTCCAGACACACTGATGATTTTACCATCTTCCACGTCTAGTGCAGGGAAATGAGTTCGTCGAATGTCATTTGAACTCTTGGTGAACAGGACAACTCCATTGCCACCCAAAAGTTACAAGAAGAGTGTCTAATGTTGGTGATTTATTGGTCATAAGCTGTCTGGCCATTCGATCCATGTAGTTGAAGAAGGATTCATCCATTGTCATGTGTTGACCATCATTTGACTTGTCGAGATGTTTCAGTTGCATATAAAGTTTTGGCGAATGGTGTTGAAGCATACGTTTAAATTCAAAAAAATTGGGCGAAGCATAAAGAAAAAACTTTTCATGTGTTGTCACTTGAACGATTTTGCCTGCCAGAGCTGGATCAGTTGGTTCAAACCAAACTGTATTGGTGATAAGTTCGATGACATCGATGAAAGTTAAGGACAGACAAAGAAGAATATCGGTGAGAAAAAAATATGAAAAAGTGGACAGAACGATTGCTTCTCAACACAAAGATGAACTGGTCAATGCAAGTTGCAGACAAATGAATGTCTGTTTCATCCAATACAGTTTGTTTACATAGGGCGAGGAAAATAGAGAAATCGAGAAATTGAGTAGAGAAAGAGTGGACAGAAAGGAAAGAGAGACCAAAGAGCACATGAAAAGAAGAAGAAGAAGAAGACTTTTACTTGCATTTGCATTTGTGTATTTTGTCCTTCAACACAAAGAACTATTCAATGTGCGCCTCAACTTCTTTCTCTCTTCTTTCTCTCTTCTTTCTCTGTTGGTCTGAAAATTGATTCGTCGTCTTTCTTGTCACTTGGTAATCTCAACTAATGGCTCACTTGGTTCACCCTGGCAATTTCTTCTTCATTTTACTTCATTCTTCTCCAATTGGCATTTTAATCTTTTCCCTTTCATCCTTTTATCCTTTTTTTCCTCCTCTTTTTTTCTTCTTCTTTTTTCTCCTTTTCCTGTCCACCGATTGTCTCTTCATTTACTCGGCACCGTCGATAATGAGTTTGTCATATCAATTTTCTCTTCATCTGTTTCGTCAAACTCCATTTACTCACTTTACACTTCTCATTAAACTCGACTGTCAGTTAATTCACACGGCATATGCATCGTGTTGGTAAAGTCTACATCATCCACATCATCCACATCATCTACTCAACATTAAATGTTTAACCCTCAACACTCAACACTAAATTAGATTGAATTTCATGTAATTTCGATGACAAACCCAAAAGCTGACAAAAGAATCGTTGCGTTACATCATTTGCAATCATTTAATTCATTCCCTTAAATCAACTTCATCAGTATCAATTTAAACAAGTTTTTCTGCTTTCTCTTAAGTTTCTGATTTCAAATTATTCTTCGTTGAGAAGACATAAAAGAAGAAAAAGAAAAAAGAAAAAAGAAAATTCAACCTTCTGACAAATTAAGGAATCAATTTACCTGAAAATTTTATCAGGGTAAGATGACGACGACATTGATGAAGGAAAGAACAAAGAACTCACACAGAACAAAATAGAACAGAATAGAATAGAACATAGAATAAAAGAGAACAAGCAAATATAGTAAAAGTAAAGGTGGAAGTAACAAAGTTGCCTTGGAATAAAATTGCAAATATTGTTCAGCCCAGTTGACTTGGAGACTTTTTCAATACTTCATATCCAATTCAATAGGAAGAAAAATACTTATTTCTTCCTATTTTACCTTTTACTTTACCCTTTTTTCCATCATTTGTTACCGTATAAAATATTTATCAAAGGCAAAATGTCAATTGAACCTGGGTTAAACGCTTTTTGACCTGACATTATAAAGATCAAATGGGTCAATTGATGAAAATTACACTGTACAGGTATTGAAAGAATAGGAACAAGATGAAAGATGAAATAACCAAATGACAAGAGTAACACTTGAACATATACACATACAATTCAACATATACACTACTCACAATGTTCGAGTGTTCGATTTTGAGAAACATAAAATGTTAAATGCAAAAGGTAAAGTTGAAAATGAATGTAAATGTCCATTTGACATTTGTTCGGATAATCTTTAGAATATTTGTCTCTCTCTCTCTCTCTCTCTGTCTGGAGGACATCATTGAATATTGAAATGAACATTTGTACTGTTTCAAGTTAAATCTGCGCAGTAAGGTTATATCATCATTGATATCCTTTGCTGAATTGAACAAAGGTTGAAGACTCGAAGATTCGAAGACTTTGTCAGACTGAGAGAAAAAGAGAGAGAGAGAGAAAGTCAAAAAGTTCTAGCTTTACAGACATATTGAGACTGACAAAGCTGGAACTTGCGTCAAGTGAAATTATTTCGGGCATGCAAATGGTGTGACTGTGTGTTGTTGATTCAGCATGTACTTTTCAACTACATTATGTACAGCAATATGTATTGTAAGGTACAAAAAGGTTGGAGAGTACAACTGTTTGTCTCGATTTGCAGTTTACAAATTTAGCCTGGAGGTTGGTAAGCGTTAAAAGACAAAGTTCTGCCAGTACTTTCAATGTGTTCGAATGTTCGTGGCTTACTCGACGGCCCCAACCTCAACCTGGGAAGGAAGAAAGAACAACTTGAAAAGTCCGAGTTATAACATTAGACAACAGCTGTAGCAAGTAAGTTGAGATTGTGTTGGTCGTTGGTTGTAAGATGTTGCATGTAAGATTTTAGTTGTTGGTTCTTTCTTTTCCCTACAGTAAGTTTGTATTCTGTTCTGTTGTGTAGAGTTGACTTGAGTTTTGTTCACTTCTACCCTCGTGTATGTCTTTGTGTATATGTCTGTGTATGTCTGTGTGTGTTGTGTGTTATGTTGTGTTGTGTTGAGTCGTCAGTCGTTGTGAGTTCTGTTCGCTGGTCTGAACTTACTGGTCGTTTGTTAGAGAGGAAAAAAGGCACACGGATAAAAGACACACCGTGCAATGCGTACTCATGTGTAACCTTATCCAATGTAATGTCACGCTGGTAAAGAAGAAAAGGACAAATGGGCATCTGCAACGAGGAAAAACCTTGCACCAAGTAGTCCGTGTTTGTATTTATGGATGATATTTCAAAGGAAAACTACCACTACCAAGTACAAGTACAAGTAAGAGTATGACTACAAGTATGACTGAAACGACGACGAAGAAGAAGAAGATGACAACGTCGAATACGAGTCCGATGTGAGAGAAGAAGAAAGAAAGAAGAATCACTCGGACCTAAAAAGCAAAAGATCTTTACACAAGTTACATCCAATCCACCCAAATGCACTCATACCATGATTCATATTTGGGGCAGGAAGAACTTTCTTTCCTTCTTTCTTTCTCTCTTTCCTTCTTCTTCATTTCTTTTTTCTCTGTCCTTTTTTTCTGCTTCTTTCCACTTTCCCACTTTCTTCACTTTACTTTCCTTGCCGATTCTTTGGAGACATCTTCCAGACTGTCTGTGACTACGACTCAACCCTAACTCACTGTTGCAACTGCTGGCAAATGGATGATGGCATCACCATTAGGACAAGTCGACAGTAACACTTAATACCACAGATTTCCAACGTCAGAGTGAGTCTGTTAAATTTTGCCAATTTACTTGGTTTTCCTTTAACTTTCTCCTCTTTTCAACTCTTTACTTTTCCTTTCTCCTCACTCAGTTCAATCAAGTCACCTCTCGAAAGTAACTTTTGTTCAGTATAACTTAAAAGAAACATTTTATCTGTCAACATCCAGCAAGAAGCAACCACCCGGTCCACATTTGATATTGTACACTTATATCACACTCGCATATTGCAAGTGATATTGTTCTTGACGAGTGAACAAACTTCGGTCACATCAAGAAACAAATTTGGAAGTTGGACCGGATAGAAAAAAATAAAATAAAATAAAAAGACGACTCATAAATCCGCATAAACTGTTATTGTAATCTTTACCCGGTATTTGATGTTTATGTGACATTTGAAGAATGTATTCAATTGAACAAAGTGGAAGATTTCCATCCATCACCAGTAAAGATGCTTTGCGTATGTCCTCTTCGAATTTGGCAATCTGTGTGATCAAATATCAAATCAAATTAAAGATGAACAAATTACAAATAGAGTTAACAACAGTTTAATGTATTTGATGTATTTGAATAAATTTCTTTTTAACCTAAAAGTAATTGATTGATCAACTATACTTTGATAGACAAATGTGTTTAGATGTGTTAATGGGTGAAATAATACACTCAGAGTCACAATGAATGGGACAGACAATTTGAATTGAATTGAGATTAAAAATTAGTATTTTTTGATTTGGAGACAATATTAGTGAACTATTGAAATGAAAAAACAATGAGAGCTTCATTCAAATTGATATTATGGCCTAAAAATTGATTATAATTAATAAGTAACGGATCAGAATACATGGGACAGTAGAGACAAATGCGACTTATGGTGAAACTAGGGATAAAACAAGTGTTTCAGAGGTCACTTTGGGTCATCAAGAGCAAATACAACATGCTGACAGAAAGAGAAAAGAAGATGATCAAGAACGCTTACAAAGAATATGGTTCTTGTCGAAAAACAGCAGAAGTTCTCAAGACAATGAAGATTCAACAATCAAAGATTTGTTTGACTCATTTCCGAGAAGAATCGCGGCATTGCTCAAAAATGATGGTGGGCACACTAAATATTGATGTCCCACTTAATCTGATACCATTCAAGGGCCTAACTTTATTCTAATTCATCAAATATGCTTTTTCTAATTCTCAAGCTAATAATTTTTCTTTAGTAATACTATTCAAATGCTTATCGGTAAATTATATTCAAAAAATATCGGTTCAATCGATAGATTCATTGAAAACAGCGCTGTCCCATTTAATGTGACTCTGAGTGTATTTTCAATTTATCTTGAACTGTTAAACAGAGAAGTTACAATGAAGTTACGAATTGACAAAGGAAAGAATTTATTTTTATTCATTGCTCAAGGGTGACATTGAATATAAAATGTGATATTGAAGTTGTGAACATGGGGAGGATGAGAAAGGAAAATATGGATGACATGGATATAAGAGAAAAGCAACATAAGCCATCAGACACATGCATAGTGAATTCACATGGTGATGTTGTTGTTGTTCTTGCTGTTGTTCTTGCTGTTAGCAGTGATGTGGGTTAGAACAGGAGGGAAAATTCGATGAAGCACAGTCACAAAAGAGACGAGAAGAACACAAGAGTAAAAGGAAAAGAAAAAAAAGAACAGGACAAAGGTATAGACTAAGTATACATGAACACATGGAGTTACAGATGTACACAATGTTGGAATGTAGTCACAGTTGTTATTCTCGATGTGGCATCTGCCGAATTGGTGATAGACAAAGGAAACCATTTGTTCGAAGTAAAATTAGCATAGCAGAGCAGGGTAATCACTTACGAGACGAGGTTGAATGCGAGTGTGAGCATCCATATTACCGATCATTAACTTGAAGTCACCCAGATTGTCTAACAAAACAAAGGCTGAGGATGTTTCCACGTCCTCATTAACGATGAAACCACGAGTGTCCTGAGTTAACAGACAAATAACAACAAGTTTATCTCAATTAACTCATTTATCCGACAAATGGGCAAATGGGTAAATGGGCAATGACTAGCATCAAAGCATCAAAGCATCAAGTTCTCACATTCATTTTCTGTTTGTTTGTTCAAATCGCAAAATGCTCACTCAATTTAATGCATAACTTATTATGAACTTATAGTGTAAACAATTTAAACAGTTTGAATAGTTTTGAATGTAGAATAGAAAGAGAGAGAGAAAGAGGAGAAAAGTGTTTGAGTTAATAAAATATAAATTCATAAGAATTTTTCTTCATTTGACTCGATCGTGTGTGACTGATGATGAATGACCGACACTCGAGAATATAATTGATGGAAAAGATGAAAGGGCAAAATTGTTTACTCATTCATTTGTGGTGAAGGAATAGAACATTTTCATTGTGTAAATAGTGTCTTTCCTTATGAAAAGAAGGAAGAAGAAAAAAGTTTCCTCTCAAAGGGTAAATAATTGTCAGACAAGAACAAACATAAACACAAGAAGAAATGAATGAAAAAAAAAGAACAAGAACACAAGAAGAAGAAGGAGTGAAAGAAGAACACAAGAAGCACAAGAAATCGGATGCAAACATAATACACTTACCAGGTGACATGAGGCGTCTTTAATGCGTTTACCATTGTCATCGGATCCAATCGATGAAATTAACAATGTTCTATGACCAAGTTTGGCCAGTGCATCAGCAATGTTTCGACCAACTCCACCAAGTGAGGTACTTGACGAAGCAACATAAGTGCTTCCGTTCAACTGCAAATGTAACCAGAGACACAGGACAGTAAGATTGGAACAAATGCATGAGATCGACTGTTCTAACGAGCAAATGTGAATCAGCACAAACAACCAGCAAACAATGAAGAAGCAACCAACAACTAGCTGGTAGGAAGACTAGTGTAAGAAGAAGTAAGAAGTAAATGCATTCAATTCTCATCGACAGACATACAAACATGTAGTCTAGTGTGTACTGTAGTGTAGTTCTAGTTTTAGCGAAAGTCTTCTGTAGTGTAGTGGTGCCATGTGTTTCCTTGTCGACCGAAAAAAAATCCCATCAATGACCGGATGCAGATAAAACTCTTTGCTTCTTCTTTTTTTTTTTTGTTCTTTTTTCCTTCTCTCATCTTATCCTCTACAAGTACAGTTAAATAGCCCTGTGCGACCGTCTGTTCTCTCACAGTTGACCTTACTAATAGTAATAACTACGCTTGAATTTACGAGATGACCGCGACAAAGAAGAGACAAAAGGACGATTGCATCTTTCGCCTGAAAGAACTGATGATCCACATAACCTTCCTTCATGTTGAGTTTAATTTCTTGCTCCATTTCTTTTAAGGTATGTCACTTTATCCACCTATCCTTCCTAAAACTGATCCATGGACAATGGACCAAGTGTAGAACTCATCAAGTTAAAGTTCAACAGTACTTCGAATATGAATGAGTAATTGGGTCGAATGAATGATTCATGGAATGTATGAGTGTATGAGTGTATGAGTGTGTCTTAGAACAAATCAACCAGATATACTTTAGGTGTGGGAGTTGCATGGTCAGAGAAATAAACTTCATGTCAAGTTGACTGACTGTACTGGACAAGTTACATGAGACAAGGTGATTGGTTAGTCCCAATAGTGCCATTGACGGCCCTTTTTCCACCTTAAATGGTCATCCTGGTGGTTCGAGATGGCTGTGACTGCTGATACGGACAAATTACATCAGAGCCACCAGAAATTGTTCACCGGTGGATATTACAAGGAAATTTATCAGCCAACAAATTGTCCCACTAAATACCAGATGTCACAGAACACTTGAAAGTCAGTCAAGTTTGTATGGAATATGTGGTTGGTGTGTATGTGTGTTTTTAGATGTTAATACGCTATGCATGAGGACACAATGATTGACCGATCATTTGATAGGGAGACACATTTACTTGGAAAAAAAGAACAACAACAGCAACAGTACTAGGAAAAAAAGTATCATGTGAATTCACCATTAATTGAATAAAATTGTTGTAACAGCTGTGTCAAACAAAAGGTACCAACGGTCGAATTGACAAAATGTTCTTTTGGACAACCAATGGTTCTATCATGCTTATTCGATTGAGTTCTGCACTTGCGTCAAAACTTGGTGTATGTGTGTATGTGTGTGTGTGAGTTGCACTTTGACTGTGACCGAGGGAATCTCTTTCTCTCTTTTGCTCTTTCTCCTTTCGTTGGAAGTGAAAGCAGTCTTCATCCAAAGGCAAAGTCAGTCACACTGACTGACTCACTGCCTTTTAATATTCTTTCTGTCTCTGTCTCTGTTTCTATCTGTTTCTCTCTCTGTTTCTCCTTCCTCTCTTCTCTGTCTCCTTCGCACCGTTGACTGTGTCTTTCAAACTGCCTCCCTCGACTCAACTTCTTCTTCTTGTTGTTGTTCCTGTTGTTCTTCTTCTTCTACTTGTTCTTCTTTTAACACAAACAACGGAAAACATTGGAATTAGAAAAAACAAATGAAAAACAGTTTGAGCGTACGAGAGTCAACAGAGAAAAAAAGTTCATCTCAGCATCATCTTGATAGGCATCTTGATCATCTTTTGTGTCATCTTTAACTTGAGTCAACTGTCACTCAGTTAACTTGATTATTCAACCTGCAGTTTAATGAATCCCCCACGCACTTTTTAAATTCACCCTGCATAAGATTGAATTTGAAATCCACTGAGTTTTCAACAAATCAACTTGTTCAAATTTGTGGTTTAATCTTGACATCTGTTTTTATTTTTTCATCATCATTTTTCTTGCCAGTTGTTTCAATTTAAAATATCTGACCATACAATTTAATTTGATACAAGTTAACATCATCAGTATCAACGTACATCAAGATGATCAACATGATCAACTCACTTGAATGTGAAATAATTTACTCAATGTTTCAATGTTGCATTTGCCATTGTTTTGGCAAGCAAAGTACTGACCTTGCCATGTGTGCAATTAATTATCAAAAGAATAATTAACAATACAACATCTACATTCATCGATATCGTCTTTACTAACAACAACAACAACAACAAGCAGTACATAGAATAAGTTAAAAAAAGGGTAAATAGTTAAAGTTCACTTGGAAAGATCACACAAATGAACTTTTGTGCTGTGGAAAAAAATTGAAATAATATGATTGATAATTTATCACAAAAGTGTGACTTACCCTTTGAATTGAAGCAGAAATAATTTGTTTGAAAAGTCAAAAACATCATCGAGGCAAGAGTAATTTACTTGTCATCGTTAAGTGAAAGAGCAGAAGCAAGAAAAAATCATCATTTGTGTACAAAAGTGAAAGCGGTTTGGGTTAAAAGAAAAAAAATAGTTAATCGATTTCATCGAGCTGATTGATGAGTGAAAAAAGTAAAAGTAAAGGCAAAAGAAGAAGAAGAAAGAATAAACACCGATAAATACGTAAACACTGACACCAACATACATACACACACACGCATATATATTAACATAGATAGATAGATAGATAGATATACACAAAGAAATACACACTTGTAATTGTCATTAAGTGTGTGGCAAGTTTGACACTTAATTAAGTAAAAGATTTACTCGAAGAGAGATGTTCTTGAAGCGAGCAATGAGATATTACCGGGTGTGGATTTACTGTTGTAACATGGCCCTATTGATTGCAACGGTGGTCTTTGTGATTCTTCTAATTTGGTTTTTAAGTGACATTCACGTGTCACTCTTGCCATCCATCAGCCTTATTCATCCATCCTTCCTCTATGCCTTTGTTGCCCTGCTTTTGCAAGGAGGCATAGTTCAGGTAATTTAACATCCTCATCATCATCCTCATCATCCTCATCCTCGTCATTTCCTCTTTTATCTTTCCTTTTCACATGTCAAATAATCCTTCAATTGTATTTGTAATTGATTTTTCTTGTAAACTTACCAGCATGAATTCTTAATCCTCATATTTTTCATATATAATTTCATTGTGCTGTTACTTTGACATCAACTTTATATTTTTTCACTCCTACACTTTTTTTTTGAATTGAAATATTTATTGTAAATATAAAATTTCGCCAAGTCAAAAGAATTTTAGGTGAATTTTATCCTAATGGCTAACATTGTCACTTCAGGCCGTTTAGATTTGTTGTAAAGTATTTCTTTCTTTCCTTCTTACCGATTGACTGAACGTACCTGAAGTGACTTTAACTATTGACTGTGGAACAACAGATTATCATCACAACAGTATCAATCGCAAGTAGAATCAACAATTGAAAATCAGGATAATCGATTCAGCTTTCAACAGCTCAACTTTAGACATCTTTGGACATTTTGAACTGATGAAAACTTTGTCAGCTGTTGTTGGATATGACGGTGGATGTATACCTTTCTTTTTCACCGGTCATCGGGTCACAAGTGCAGTCCATAAGTCCATTTCGATTTTACTCTAGTTGTAATGCACTTATATTCTTTTATTTTACTGGTGAGTTAGATACAAAGACAGGCGAAAGAAAAAAAAGGAAAGAAACAAAGTTCACTAATGGATCCTCTTTGCTCCTCTGCTTCTTAACTTCTTTACTTCTTTCTTTCTTTCTCTCTCTCTCTTTACTCTTCACTCTTCACACTCAAACCTTTCTTGGTTCTGTTCTGTTCTGTTCTGTTGTGTGTATGTGTGTGTATATATATTTTTTCCATCAATCGACGACGAAGGATGAACTCATGCACAAATTCACCTTACACACTGTCGAATGAGTGATCTTTGTTCTAACCCTCAACTGAAACACGCCGTTCTCCATTAACTCACTGTTCAAGTGAATTACTTGGAAGAAAATTTACAAGAAATATTTTAAAATGCGATTCATGTACTTTAACTCTTTTTCATTGACTCTCTCACTCTTACTAGTTTTAAATCTCCCTTGGATATCAAGTGGAAAATCATAAAGTCAACTAAATAGTAAATTCAAGTCAATAATTCACTATTGATCGAACAAGTTGTAGAGGAAATTGACCTTTTTCATAAATTTCCTTTGTCCTCATTTTCAAATGACTTGTAATTCAAAGTTGTGACCTGATAATTGTGTGATTATCTTTAAATTTAACCCAATATTCTTCAGGAAATTTCATCACCGTCGTCTTTATCCATCAACTTGACGGTGTTTGTGAGTCTCTTTGAATTTTTCTCCCTCTCAATCTTTCTCTCTTTTACTCTCTTAGTCACTTTGTTCTTAACATATACTAACGAAAATCCTTCATTGTAATTGATAAATAACTTTGAGTGTCAAAATTAGTTAAGAAGTGATTTTTCTTATCAAATCCATCAAGTCAAGTGGTTCACTTTGTGTCAATTAATCGTTCAGTCGAATCTATCAATTGACAAGAACTCGCCAAGAAGACGACGACCTGCGTCAAGTGTAATGCAGGTTGATTTATTTGCTTGAGTCAGACAGTCTGAGGACACATAGACTGACTGAAGAGAAACTGAATAGACTGAAGAGAGAATGAGGAAACATGAGTGCCACATAAAATGGAGAAAGAAGCCAAATGTGATTGTCAATCCTTTACCGATATAAAGAAAGGTGAGGTGAATTAGGAATCAGAGAGAAAAGAGAGAAAGAGAAAGACAAAATTCGACCTCCAGTCGGATGCGTGGGCGGATCCTGCAGTTTCTTTCATTTTCTTTCATTTTGCTGGTTGTTTGACTTACTTCACCCTCGTAGAAACATCGCATACATGGAAGAACCTTTTGTAAGAGTAGTTTGTGAGTGGATAAAGGGTGAACAGACACACATACACATATATATATATATATATATATACTCACATACACTCACACACACTGTGTGGACATGGTTAAAAGGACAAAAAACTTTCACTTGGCCGCCCAAAGTAGCAAATCACAAGGACCCGAATGAATCTCAAGTTCGGTTGACAAGACTTGTTTTACTCTGTCCAAATGCTGTACACACTTGAACTTGTCTTTTATCAAGTTCGATTTTAACTCTAAATTATCCGATTACTTGATGTAGACCAGTTGAAAATATTGTCACGAGTGCTCATATAATCTTATTTTCAGTGCACAATCGACAGAATGGTTCAAATTATCTTTTTTTTACATTCTACTGTCACTTGTGACTTTTTCATTTTCCAATATTCACGTCAGCACTTTTCAAGTACACAAGCGAATACAAGTAGCTAATTCATTCACCATTTGAGCGGAACGAGTGGCAAACAAAATTCCCTTGATGGCCATGTAAATTGTACATTGAAATTGTGTCGGTCTTTTTGGCCATCTTGTTTGTTCTGGTTAAACGATAATTCTAAAAAGTTTCTCCTCGTTTGTTACTCATGTGTCTTCTTTTTACTTCCTTGTTGTCTTTCTTGACACTGTAGCATCCTTTTAACTGGTTGTATCTTTGTGTCCCTCGTGATGTGGGTTATATCGAATGACCACTGTTAGAACTGTTCTGTTAAAAGGAACGAGGATGACAAGGTGTCAACATATGGTTGAGAAGAGAACTATTTGTAACGGTCATTGTCTTTAGTGGTTATATCCACCTTATCTTCACTACTAATGGCTGAGCAAATGGCTCAAGTGACCTCAGTCACTTACCGCATCAATTGAATATTTTCCTGGCAATTTCTTCTCTCTTAGTATTTATCTTTCATCCTCATCCTCATTCTCACCATTCTGTATTGTCTGCATTGTGAATTACAATTCATTCCTACTGACACTACCGTCCAATGTACATTACACCGATATATTAATCACAAGTCAAGATCAATCTATTTCTTCATCTTGTTCTATTTAATCTATTCTGTCCTTGTGATAGACGTCTCTTCATCTTCATCTTCTTCTTTTTCCTCCTCTGTTCGTGTTAGAATCAACCTCTTTTTCTCATCCTCATGCAAAATCGTTATTTCAATTATTCTCTCCTTTCATCTCACACATCATAAACACGTGAACCCACATGATTTTATTCTTATTTTTCTTTTTTTATATATTTTTTTTCTTTCTTTCCTTCTATCTCGTCTTTACGTTCGGACGATTTCAACTGTCGTCTTCAAACCTGACCATGTATTGAAGAAAATCTTATTTTATCCAATCATCATGTGTGTTATCATTCGCCAATTTTTTTTTGTCATCATTTCCCACAATTTCCAACCATTTCCCATCATTCCATCATTCGAGTGTAATTTGATTCCATTTGAAATTTTTTCTCTGTTAACATGAAAACTGATCGATTGATATATACTTTTTCTTCTTTTTCCTTTTTGCACTTTTCCTTCATTTGTAATGATTTTCCGCTCGTGAAAAATGCAATGACAATACTTTTTTACCTCAATACACATTGGATGATGGAATAATTAATTGATTTCACTTCAAACACTAAACAACACTAGACAATTGGATGTCTCGGTGCAGTTCGAATGAACGAAAAACTGCTTACAATATATTGGAATTTATTAGTTATACTACTCTTTGGTGATGCAGTTGTTGGGGTCATTTGGCTTTTTCAATATAACATCATTGTGACCAACTTGAGAAGTGATTTGAAAATAAAACTCAACAACGAGTATGGATTTCATACATCATTTGAGGTGAGTGGTGTTAAACACACATAGACATAGACAAATATTACAAGAAAATTTATCAATTTAACTCATCCGTGATATTTTCATCTAAATCACTTTGTCACTTTGTATTACTACAGAAAGTATGGGATCGAATTCAACGTGAATTTTCTTGTTGTGGAGTTGATGGTCCGTTCGATTTTAACTCAACACTTTGGATAAAGCAGGTTAAGTCACAATTAGTCCCTCGCAGCTGTTGTCGACCACTCGATCCGTCCAAATCATTTCTCTTGGATAGTAATGGTGTTACACCATCTGAAGGATCTTTAAGAACAGGAGGAATGTCTTACACCCGGTCAATTGATCAACCACATAATCAGTATGAACGTGGTAGATCATCCTTTAAGTCAATCAATAGTCGGACAACAATGACATCACTTAACAAACCACTGACCAATGGTCATCGTAAAAAGCGTTCAAGCGATTATATTCATCAGGATGAATGGAGTCACAAATTGAATCCAATCATTTCATCAACATCCATCGAATATCCTGACAATTCCAGGTACAAACGTGAAAACACTAAAGTCAATATGGTAATGAAAGACTCATCACATGATTTAACCGATCAATCTGATAATCATTATCATCTAAATCAGGGCATCAACAGTGTCATCACAGCAAGTGAAAATCTAGAACACGTTGGCAAAAATTCTACCCACCATCATGATGGTGGGTATGTGTCAAAGGATGATCATTCCGAATGGACAGAGTCTTTGCTTGTACATTTACCAACAGCATACAGATATAAACTACATAACGGACAATCGGACCATCATCATTATCATCATCAGTATGATCAACTGCAACATCAAAGTGTTCAATTCAAAGACAAGGAGGCAAAGAAGGAGGTCACTAAAGTGATGAAATTAGCTAATGTACCCATTAGGGGCGTCGGGTCCTCACTATTATTACCATTGTCACACCAAAGTGAAGACATGGTTGACACATTTACAAGTGATGAACCAAAAGTGACTTATATTCGGTCAAAACTTTTTCTTCCAACTGATTCAACTTCTCAAGTGTATGATCAGATCAAATATGGATATTCCATCAATTCGAAACACCCAAAGGGTCATCAATACAAGAGTAGGAGTAAACACCGAATTCGTTCTGCGTCCTTCAATGACAATGATAATAATCGTCATCATCATCATCATCATCATCATCATCAGCATCAGTATCAGCATCATCTTCATCATCATCTTCATCATCATGGCCACCAGAAACGTCATGAACAGCATCAGTTTAAACAACAGCAGAATAATTTTCATCACCGCCACCAAGTGCATTTTAAAAGTGATCAATTAGATGATGTTACAATGATGAACACAAATTCACCGACAAACCCTTCATCGTCATCGTCATCCTCATCCTCATCATCTTCATCATCACCAACACCATCAGTATCATCATTACCATCGTTTTATTCATCAGCCACACTGTCTTTAGGAAAAATTGATGACAACAGACATGATGACACTGGGCGTGTTGACAATATTCACACTGGTGTAGTTGGCAGTGCGCCTAATCAATTGCACTTGGATGAGATTGAATACGACAAAATAGTCAAACAAATATCACTTGGTGAAAGGACAACTGAAATACCGTCTTCAGCAAATTCGCTCAGCATTGGTAATTCACTGATTTCACAGTCACAATTGATGAATGATGAACCATCTGACAACGATGATGAATATCAGGATGGTGAACAAGGTACATCTAACACTAAAAGTCGCATCTGGTCTGCACCTAATGGAGACATATTTGATGTTGATTGTGTTGCATCGTACTCACATGAATCAATTCATGTCTACGGTTGCTATGATTCTATCTTCAAGTGGATTCAAAAAACTACCGATATTCTGTGTGTCTTAGGATTTTGTGTAATTTCATTCCTCAAAGTATGCTTTGCTTGTATCTTGAGGTATGAAATCAAAGAAATGATACAAAAAATTCATTCAATCAAATCTGGTGCATCAACAGGTAAAAATGTACCATCGATGAATACTAATGTCAATGTTAAACAATGCGTTAATCCAATGAATAATAATTCCAACTTCATCGTTCAAACGGAAAGATCATCAAGTCAACAAATACCATCATCATCTGGTGGACCAGGTACTGGTCATTTGCCTGAAGATTGTGAAGGATCATCAGTTGTACAGTCAACAATTCATCATAATAGTAAAGACAAGACACTTGCCTCATCTTCCTGTAGTTTAACCTTTGGTGGATGTAACAATGGTCATCAATATCATCACCAACAGCAGCAGGAGCAGGAAAAAAATTCATTAGTTATACTTACTTCACAACATCAGGAGCAAATGGACCATCCACATCACCTAACACATCAAAGACATCAGGGACAAGATGAAAAGAGTGGACATCGAAGGTCACTTAGTGGCCAAAGTGCACCTCGACGAAATAGTGCTATAAGTGTGACTGAAAAGTTATCCTCATCCTCAAGTGATGCTGTACAATTGCAACATGGATCTACATCAAATTGTTGCCCAAATAGTACATCCATAAACCAGTCACAGATGCCTTTGCAACTTGGCAATTCTGTTCATCATCAAAGTCACCATCAAAGTAATAATACTCATCATTTTCATCACAAGGGAAAGGAAGATACAGAATGTGCCTCTCATTGGACTTGTCGACCATCACCACCATCAACAAAGTACAAGAGTGAATGCTTAACAAGGCAAAATACTGCTATTGGTAATGCAGCTGATGAAATTGCAACGAGTGAATCTTCTTCCATATACAAAAAATATACCCATAGAAATAGCTCAACTGACAACCCCAGCAATGCATTTAATGCAAATTTACATTGTGCTTCATCTGCCAATGATTGGACTGGTTCAATGACCACAACAACGTCCACATTTACATCTCGAGGTATTAATAATAATTGTCCGGTTTCTTCTTCTCTCTTGGTCAATTCTTTTAACAAACAAGGATCACAACAACATGTCAAAGGCAAGAGTAAAACTATAACTACAACTGCTTCAATTAATCCATTTGTCTCGTCATCGAGTTAATTTAACTTCAATAACTAATGAAGGAAGAATTGAAAAAATTGAAAAAATTGAAAAATTAACATTTAATGGTCAACAATGAAAAGTCAAGGAAAAATGAAAAATAAATCCCTTGTCAATTGAACATTTGACTAATTTGTCCACAATAAAGTAGACAATTTGTTCCTCAAGAGAATTTAAAAATAAACATCAAATTAACTCCAAGTAAACATTTAAAATGAAAATGAAAATGAAAAAAAATACAATATAAAAATTGTAAAAACATGACAAAGTTTAAAAGGTTAAAAGTGAATTTTTATCATTTTGTGATTGAGCTTAAATTATTGATGATGTTCTTCATTCATCTTCATACATTTTTTTAAATATTTCCACAGGGCATAAGTTGACCTTAAACAATATTGAAGAAGGAAAGAAGAAGAAGAAGAAGAAAATAAATGAAAGAGAATTTGCTTTGTCATTGGTTGAATGAAGAAAAGAAAAATGTCTAATCGATCATTTGATCATTCAATCATTTGATCTAACACACTAGATTACAGCTTAAATTGATCATTGATTGGCTATTTGTCTGTCGTTACATTTGACCTTGGTTTTCTTTGTCAAAAATCACTCTTGCTGCTGAATAAATTTAGCCTCTTTTATTTGGCTTGGCTCATTTGCTCATTTGTTCATTCAATCTTTTCCTTTTCTTTTTCTTTTTTACTCTTTTTCTTTTTTCACTTCCTTTTTTCCCTTTTAAAGGGCAACAATTTCCCCATTGTAATTTTATTTCTCAATGAGCAAAGGTGAAGTACAACAGAACAAGCAAATAGAAGAAATAAAATGAAACAAAATTAAAATGTCAGCCAAGAAAAAAAGTTACATTTACAATCACAGTCAAGTGTAAAAGTAACAATTTATCTCTTTGTGACAAATTTTTACCCATACAATTTGAAGGTTCAAGTGTTACTGGTTCTAAAAAAAGTTCTAATCTTCAACAGGATGAAGAGAGAGAGAGAGAAAAAAAAGGTGAAACAATTTAAATTGTCTCTTTGGTGGCAGAAGAAAATAAAGCAAATGATTGTTATGATGAAGAGATGACATATTTCCTGTGGAAAAATGTTAAAGCTCAACAAAGAAGAGATCAAGTTGTACAGTAAAGCTGTGTTCAAGGTGATTAGAACATTTGTAACTTGTTCTATAGAACAGGCAGAAAGAGCAAGAACCAAGTAACCAGGAAATTTATAAAATCTAAAGAACTTGGAAAATTCGGCAAACCGAGAAAAGGACAATCAGATAAAAATAACTGATCAAGGATTGAGAACAAAAATAAGCAGCTTTTTGAGAGAACTAATAAATTTCACTGGACCATGTGATTTGAGGTAAAAAGATTCTTTCTTTCTTTCTTGCTTTCTCTTTCTCTTTCTCTTTCTCTGCCTCCATCAACCCTTAGTTGAAGATATTCAAGTGTATCAAGTGTATATTTAGGTAAAAGAATAAGTACAAGCTGCTGGTTGTGAGTACATATGCTTGTGTGATGTCTGTGAGGTCAAATGATCAGATGAAAATGCCTCCTGGACTGGGCTAACTAGTATATTTGAGTAAGTTGAAGCACTTCATTCACTCATCAAGGCAATTACTTTGTCTTCTTTTTCTCTACTCGCTATGGACAAGGTTGTTTCTTCTTCCTTTATTTCTTTTGATCATCCTCTTTCTTTCTCTTTGCTTCTCTTTCTTCCTCATTCCCGTGGAAGAAGGAAGATGATGCTCGTTTTATGAGCAAATCAATTGATGACGGAACACCGTATTGTCCACATGCAGGAAAATCAACTCACCGAATAAAGAATGGAATGTCCTTCCAATTCCACCCAAGAGGTGAAAGGATGAAAGGATGAAAAGTTCTCAGACAATGTGACAACTATTCCATTGGTTCAGGAATTCAATACTTCTTTCCATGGTGAATCAGTGACACCAATAAGATGAGAAGTAGAGAGAAGTAGAACTGGATGAGAGTAGGAATCTACATTGAAAACTTGGTCCGAAAAGGTGAAGAGAGTGAACTGAGTGAAGAGAATCGACAGTCAAAGACTTTTTCTTTGCAGGAGTCTTGTGAACCTTGCAGTTGATAAGATACCGATTGGTGATTTAAAAAATGTCAACCTTCTTCGAAAAGTGGACCAAATAGTATCAAGGACACATTGAATCTTTGAATCATTCAATGTGTGACTATCACTGGGCACACGGAAGATCCACGACAAGGAAAATGGCCTCAGGTCAATGAGTTATTCACCCGATAGTGTAGAGGGAAAAGAGAAAAGAGGAAAGAGAGAAGAAAAGGAAAAAAAGGTCTCCAAGTCGAAAGATAGAGAAGAAAGAGTACAAGAAGAGAAGAAAAAAGAGTAAAAGAGTAAAAGAGTAAAAGAGAAAAGTAGAAAGGAGACACTTTGATGAGTGAATCAGTGAAGGAAAGAAAGAAACAGGCCGAATAAAAGGAACAAATGGACAAAAAGGAGGAATAGAAGATGCAGTTGAAGAACTTTTGTCTCTGTTCGAGTGCAGCTGGTACCATTTTTGTCTTTCTTTCACTCTTACTCTGTCGGACTTTTCTTCTCTCTTTTCTATTTGACTTGCAGTGAAAGAGAGAGAAAGAGGAAGAGATGTACAGATAGAGAATGAGAAAGAAAGAAAGATAGATAGAGAGGAAGAAGAAATTGAAGCAAACGAATAAAATACCCGAATAGACCAAGTGAAGGAATAGGTTTGCTTGGTACACGAAGACTACTAGGATGAACAGTGAACAGTGAACAGTGAACATTGAACACTACATAGTGTAGGACACTTCGGATGAAGAGAAAGAACAAACAACCTTCAGCTTACCGATGAATCATTAGCATGTGCATTCCTTTGGGCCATCCGAGTTCATATCTACAACTTGCACAAGTGGAATACTTTGCTATGCATAAGTTCTATAAGTTGTGCTTTGCCTTTGCCGATGGATAAGCTGAGTGAGTGGAGTGAATCAAGTACATCTGAAAGAACTGAAAGAACTGAAAGAACTGAGACCGAAGATGTGAAGACTGTGATGTGAGAAACCCGAATTCTCACTACTGACAGATAGACTGACTAGTGAGTTACAAGAAAAAGGAAGTTTTGCACATCATCTTACAATCAGCAAAATAAAATGAGACAAAAGAAATAGAATGAAATATTCCATCTTACACGTTTATCAGTTTGATTGTACCATTGAAGTGAACTATTTTCACACATGCAAATTTCATCAAATGCATGCATGTCTTTTGACCTTTTCTCTGCTTAACCTTTATGTTGTAAATTACATTTTCAAGGGCAAATGTCGTCCCTTCAAAGGAACACTCAACCGATGCCACATTTGGTAAGTATTTTAATGACACCCGAATCACTCCTTATAATCGAACAATTAAGAATTTCATCGCAAAATCTTGTTTTCGAAAGGACACCTTTGTCTGGGTAAAGAACAAATTTACCCTGAGGATTGTAATGAACATTCCTACGTGACACGATTGTCGAGTGAAACAATGGAAACCACTTATTGACCTTTCATACCGTTTAACTCTCTTCTTCTTTCTTCTCACTGTTCGTTAGACTTTACAAACTTTCCTCATCGAACTACAATTAGTTCACACTCTGACTCTTTGTAAACATTCATTTTGTATCCAAATTTAACTGGTAACTTATTTCAAATTTACTTTTTTCTCCATTGCCACTATGATGATGATATTCTATATAAAAAAAAAGTACTCAAACTTTAACATTTACCTTATTCGGTCTTTTAGAATCAACATTAAACTCAATTGATCTACAAGAACAGAACATTTCATGTTCTTAAGGATAATTTGTTTTAAATTATTTTTTTAAAATACTTTTACATTCAAAATGAAAGTTGATCCAAAATTCTTGTAAAATGTAAAAGAATCATCATGATGAATTTCATTTTGTATGAGTCATGTTGTTTGCATTTAATCTATAACTGATGATTGTGAGCTGACTAATCCATTAGTCAGTTATTCGATGCAAAGGATGGTACTTTAAAAAGTGAACACTGATGATGATTATTTTAGATTATTTCAAATACTTTCAAATGACCTAAGGCTGTGATTTTCAAGGTTACAGATAAAGTCATATTTTCAGGCGATAGAAGACAAATTTGTCCAAAACGATACTTGCTGAGGGATTTTCATTAGGTGAAAACATAAATGATCATTAATTTATCATCAAAAGTAGACCTTTCACACAATCGAGGTTGAAGTTGAATGGAACAACTGTTCTATGTATTTTGGTCTATAAATGGCCTGACAAATTTCATCCATTCTTAACAATTGGAAACGACGAAGAGAAATGTAAAGAGTAAAAAGTGTGTATACGTTGTAATGGTATCAGGATGATGAGAATGATATCGAATTTCCAGTTTGCCTTGGATGAGACTGATGCCTTTGCCATGTACCAATGACTCAGTAGATTTTTTTTTGTCAAACGATCCGATTGCATTTTGATGCATCAGGTTCTAGAACTCGCTCGAACTCTCTTGTTGCTGTTTTTGCATGGAAATAACACGAAAATCATCCGAGTGAACATGTAACATTCTCTCTCTCTCTCGATCTTTTTCTCTGTTGAGTTTTTTTTGGGTAAAAAATGTTAATCCGAATTAATCTGCTGTAAGTTGAGCGAATCGAAGCATCAACAAATGAACACAATGGGTAAAAACTTTCCTTGTCGACATTTGTCTACGACGAGGTCATATTGATGCAAGATTAAAATGATTTGTGTAAATGGTAAAAAATAGTAGAAAAAATTTTAGTTCAATTGTTGATATATAAGTCAAACGGAATACAAATCTAAGAATCATTTTGTAGTCAAGCGATGCACGTCAATCAGTTATTCAGATTAAGTCAGCTTGGCATAGAAAGGAAAAGAAGAGAAGGAAAAAAAATAAGATGAAAAAAGATGAAATAACAACAAAAACTAAGAAGTACAAAAGAAAAGAGAGGAAAAAATATTTCAACTGTTGTTAGGAAAGGATGAAAAGGAGTTGATCATCAAAATGCGGATGGTAAAAGTGTCCGTTTTTCTCACCGTTGACATCAACCTCGCAGTTGCACAAGAAGGATCAACTTGATGATGCTTTTTTTTTATCACACTGCAGTTGCCAAGCAAAAGGGATGAAGAAGAAAGAAGAAGAAAAAAAAAGTGTCGTGTTTTTCACCCAAATACACAGACACAGACACATGCATGGCTGGAGAAAACAGTTCAAACAGTTCAAACAGTTCAAATAGTCAGTTGAATGTATGAGAAGTTAGAATCTCACGCAGACATCTTCCGACCATCAAAAGTCAACCTGACTGAGTTTGATGTTACTTATTCCACTCGAAGATGTGAAAAGTGCCACTGTTGTCAAGTCGATTCAGTTACCAAATGGATTTGGAGAGTACAATTGACTCGTCAGTTCAGTAAGTTCAGTGAGTTCACTTTACCGTGTACTGTTAAACATTGAAAAAGTTCAACTTTAATGTTTTCAGAGGAGAACCACACTAATGGTCACAACAAGAAGAAGTAAAAGTTACAACTTGTGTAAATAATTCAAGAGCAAACAATGGACATTGAATTTACTTCAATGTGAATCAATAAAGTCAATCGAATCACCTGTTGTCGTTGATTCATAAAGGATGAATCCAATTGAATCAATTTATTGAAATGGAAATGACATTTATGTGTGGTTTTCACCCATAAAAGAACCAAGAATACCCATCAAAAGGTTTTAAAATTGATCAAAAGAATTTTCACAATCTTCACAATCTTCACAATGGTTGAAACCTTGTGTGAATTTGATGAGTTTGCCAGGATGAAGGTCAAAATAAATTTGTTCCCAAGGTAGATCGTTTAACACAGTAGTAAATTGTCAATTGAATGTGTAAAAAGTTTCCTAGGAATCATTTTAAATTGCCGAAAGACCAAAGAAGAAGAGGAAAGATGAACAAAAAGGGGCAACAACAAAAAAAGACGAAGGACGATATTGATGGAAAGCGGTGAGCCGCTGTCAAGTTTACCCCGGTATTCACACATGAAAAGGATAAAATAAGAGTCGCAAGAGCAAAGAATGAAGAAAAAGTGCCCAGGGAAAGATGCAAGTGCCAATATCACCGGCCAACTGGTGTACAGGTTCATTCTCTTTCTATTGAATGAAGGTTAAACGTGTGAGACAGTATTTCATCAGTTCAATGTGAATGTCGATGCCGATGTGAAGCGGTGAAGTTTCAATAAAGCGTTTGACTGGATGAAAAAAAAGATAGAGAGAATTCGAAAGAAATTTCCACTTTCGATTTTCATTATACTTGTGATCGATCAAGTCAACCTCTTTTATTTCCTCTTTCTCTCTCTCTCTCTTCGACTATTGCCGAAGGATGTATTTGTCTGTTGATAATGCAACATCATCTGCTAATGGCTTTCGTTAAACCCATCAACATCATGGCATAAGTTCTTGTCTTGTTCATCAGCATCTTCTTTCATACAAATAACTGTGAACAAGTGAAAATCATCCAGAACAATAATTTTGCTGACATTTAGCAATTGTCAACTTTTTAATACTTTCAATTGAACCAACAAGTTTGAGTATTCATCAATTTTTACTTTAAACATCACCTTGAACTGTTTCGATTTGGCACATGAATGACAACAAGTGACGGACATTTCAAAGGATACAATGATTACTACAACTTTATATAAATTAGACATCAGCAAGTATGCAAATCTCTTCATCGTTGTAAACTGTGATAATTGAAATGAATTACAACAGATAACAGGAAATTTACTTTTTCTACCTTTCACAGAAGATTTTACTTGTAATTTGTTTGAATAAAAATAAAAATTTGCCAAATTAATCTTTCTTTACATTGTGTATGTACTTGTTTCAACTTGACCTAGTAAAAATAACAAGTCGACTTTTTGAAAGTTGGAAAGGCCATTAAAAGTATGTCATCTGTCGTTCGATGTTTACCAAAGAAGAAAAAAATGTCATTTTGAATTTGATAAAAATATTTTTACCAGAAAAAAATGAGTAAAAAAATGATGATGATTTTTCCATGAAAAATCTAAGAAGAATGACATTCTTCGAGACAATTAAATTCCATCAAACATTGGAATTAGATGCTACACGTGCAGTGGATGCAAAGAAGAAGAAGACAAGAATAGACAAACGAGTTAAAAAAAAGTGCAAGAAAGAAAAGTCACACAATGATAATCAGCAAAAGCACAAAGGTTTAAATATCTCGAGTTGATAATGCATTTTTGTTGTAAGGAGAAAAGGAGAAAAGAAGAATTGACGAAGTAGAGAACTTTTTTTCTCTTCCGCATTAAAGTTACTCTTCGAGAAATGAAAGTACATTTTGTCCTGTGAATTTTTTTTCTCCTTTGCCTGACAAAGGAGAAAATGTCTCTGCAAGTTTGTATAATGTTCGAGCAAACCTATGGATATTGACCGAGAATTCAATTGTCAATCCATTATTATTTCATGTATGAAAGGAATATTTTTTTTTCTTTCTAAGTTACAAGTTGATTTTAGTCTTTTTCTTTTTCATTCTCACTTTTTTTCATTTATCACGATAATTGCTGAGCCATGACAAAAGGGATGAATGAAAAAAGAGAAAGAAAGAAAGAATACGTTGACAAAGAAGGAGAAAGGGAAAAAGAAATATATTGATGAAAACAGGCAGAGAGAAAAAGAAAAGAACGGAAAGTCCAATGTAACATAAAAATGTTCGTCCCATCAAAAAGACGTGTTGTATCGTGCAAAGGATGGTAATGATGTCCATCGGTGAATAATGAAGGCAACCATCATCATTCACCCTTCGTTCAGTTGTGAACTTAATTATCATAACACCCTGTCAATTTTCTGTTTGTGTTGTGTCCTTCATTGACCATAGTAGATGTTGTAACAGCCTCAGGTCATCTATTGGTCAAAGTGTGTGTCTTCTCCAGGAAAACCCTTTGGACAAGATGGACACGATTTTCATGATCCATGTTCTATCGGTTTCATCTGTTCTATCCGTTCATCCGACTTACCAACCAGCCAAATCCAATTTGATTTTCTGCCCATGGGTAAAAGAGTATCATTCCATTTGACATCTTATCTCCTGACCAAAGATTTTTCTTTCAACTCAATTTCATCTCATCCAAACAACAGTACTCTCATGGAAAAAAAGTGTCCACGTAGATTGTATCCGACACGCAATTGCATCAAATACAACATCTTTCAAAATCCAATTTCTCATGATTCAAGAGTATTTTAATTGACTCCTTGTTCTTCATCACACAAAGAACTTTTTGTTAACATTTGTCAGTCTCAGCACGAATTGAAGAAAAGATGAATTTAACTAAAGTAACATTTGACAATTGACTGTAGTAAGTTTTTCATATTGTACTGACAAAGATCATGATGATGAATCTTTTACAAAATTTTCATCTTAATCAATAAATTTTATCTTTTGCGTGTGACAACAAGTAAATTATCGAATGTAATGAATGTTCTTTCAAACTTTTGCAGACACAGCATTGCAATGGAGACCAATTAGCATCGTCATCACAGTTGATTGAACAACCTGAGTATCTGCTGAAGAAATTGCTAATCAACTGTTTTACCAACAGACAAAGAGGACAAATGATGAACTTTTGTTCTAATTAATCTGATGTAAAATTAAGTATTCGTTAGAAGTATTTATCTTATGGTTCATGGTTATTGTCGCATGCTAATGATTGTTGCAGTTTCGTCATCATCATCAGCAGTAGCATTGGTTCATTTAAATAGACTACTTTCAAAGGAATTGTCAATTGCTTACCTGAAGATCTGGTTGGTTAGATCGAAGAACATAATCAACAATTGATCCACCAATGACGACAACCAAAGGATTGGTTTGATTTTTTGATGAATTGTTTTCTTCGCTTGTCGGATTAACATTATATCCAAGGGAATTGTGTCTTGTCGACAGTGACGGTGTTTGTAGTATTTGTTCCTTATGAGGATAATTATACAGAGAGCAGGAAGTAGTTTTTTCCTTTTTATTGCCGTCTATTGGCATGTCCAACTGATTGCTTGTCGGTGATTTAGTGCTGTGTGCCTGTGACAGCGGATGAAAAGGTAAATGAGACCAGATGAAATAAAATGACAGGGAAAAAGGAAAAGACTAAAGAGACATGAAGACTAAAGAAGAAGAAGAAGAAGGAAAAAATCGCCCCTCGTGACAGTTACAACCTGCCCATTAGAACTTGTAACAAAGAGGGGCAAATACAAGTGACAGGCTGATATTGCAAAGAATGTTATTAAGGGACAAGGTGAAATGTTCAACCTTGAGAAGAAAAAATCTTGGCAAATCCATCTAGAGAAAATCTTTCCTCAGTATAAAGTATACAGACTATTTCGTCAGTTCATCAGTTCTTAAGGTGAACACAGGTTCGACTCTTTCGTCAGATAAGAAGTGTTCTAAAGTGAAATATGGTAAAAATGGAAAAAATTCATCCATGATTCTCACTTTAGTATCAGTGGATGATGGTTGTTAAATAAAGATTGCCAAAGAAAATGGATTTAATGATGTATTGACCTTATTTTCTCATGTCAAGTTCTATTGCAACCTAACAAAGTCAAAGGTTATTATTTTTTTCTCTCTCGTATAAAAAATACATTTGATGGTATAAAAATTGATGGTAAATTCAGTGAAAAGTTATTTGCTAATTCTTATATTAACTTTAAGAAGGTATAAGTCCAAACAAATCTTTTATCTGTTCGCTTTTTATAGTAATAAATTTAATAAGCCAAATAAAATGTATCCAGAAAGTAATGATTTTTGGTGTACAGTATCGAATGTTTCGTGTAAAAGAGTCAAATGATCATGTCAGTTGATAGAACTGTGAATCGGTTGTCGAACCGATCAAATGGAATGTAAAGTGATTCGTTCGGTCCAATTGTTACCATCACAAGTTACTTACGTTAAGACCACTGTATTGACATGCAACGAGTCCAGCAAAGAGTGCGTTTGAGCGAATAAGACAGGTGTTACTTCTCAAAGAACCTCCTGAAGTCAGTTCATTCATTCGATCCAACAAATCGGGAGTTACACTTTGACCTGAAACATCATGTTTATCTGTCACATCTGACCTTTCAGTTGATTGGGTAGATTTTGATGATGTATCACAATTATTCAATTGGTTAAGTGTACGCGTGAGTAGATGATGATTTAACTGACATCTCTCAGGAATTGGATTGGCAATTATAATTGCAGAAGAGTTTGAAAGTGTTTCATGCAACTTGATTAGTTTAGCTGCTTCCAATGCATCATTTATTGTATGAGGTGTCTTGAGTCCACTTTTTCTGGTCCAAAAATTAGGAAATTCGACATCAATTGAATTTTTATCATTGTTATCCTTGTAATGGTCAAAGTGTTCTGTTGAGTTTGTCGAACACTTACACTCAGAACATCTAGGTAACAAGGGATGAAAATCGAGGTATCTATTGTTATGAGTAACCACAGTAACACCATGAGTTTCAAGATATTCAAGTGTTCTCTTAACGTCAAGGATAGACTTTATGCCTGCAGATACAACGACAATTGGTGTTCTAGACAACTGGATCAAATCTGCTGACACATCAAGTGTATTTTGTCCATTCATGTGAACACCACCAATTCCTCCAGTTGCGAATATTTTAATTCCTATGGATGATGCTATGAAAGAAGTAGCAGCTACTGTTGTTCCTGCTGACTTTTTGTCAACATAAGAGGTGAAATGTCTCGAGTTGAAGCTTTTGCATGAGATGAATAGGGTGATGCCAAATGTTCTAATTGATCATCAGTCAGACCAACACATATTTCACCATCAACAATAGCTATTGTTGCAGCTTGTGATCCAGTAGATTTGACTATTGATTCCACCTCACGAGCAGTACTAATGGTTATTATGTTAAGTACGAAGTATATCAAATGAGTCAGTAGGAAAAGATTACTAAATAAAAACACACATTTTACCATCATCACAAAAAGCAAGATAAAAAAAAGAGGAAAGAAAGAAATGCAAGTAGAAGAAAAAGAAGAAATTTTCTCCATGAAAAGAATAAAGAGTATCCATGGAAAAGAGTGGTGAAGAGTACATCACTATGTACTCTAAGATGTACAATGTAATCCGCATCCTCATCCATCAAATAACCAAGTTCAATTTCAATGTAAGGATAAGGTTTCTTAGTTAATGTGCCTCGAATAACAAAGACATTGGTCACTTGGTTTTTTTTTCATCACATCTCATCATTCTCTTTTTCTCTCTTTTTTCCTCTCTTTGCCTGTCCAATCTGTCCAATTCGACCCAAAAGTATCATTGTACTTTTTGCCCGATACAAGAGTATCAGCTACTGACCTGAAAGACAAAAGATTGTAACAGTACATTCGATGGAAAGAAAACATCATCAACTTTTCACACTGTCCTTTGATGTATTCAATCATCATCATTATATTTACTTCAACCACCAAGGCAGTCACTTTATTTTTCACCAATGAACAGATGTAAATGAAGTTTGTTTGTCAAATTAACTTTGATTCTACTTTTGTAATTAGTATCAAAGTATGTGGATTGACCATGAGATTGAGATTGCTCACGATGTGTAAAGTATGAATTATCTTTTATCGTGAATGTTAAATTTGAAATTGCAACCTCAGTTAACATCAACTATCACAAATGATGTGCCTGATGAACAAGTGACTTTTCAAGATGCTGACAAGTTTTCCTGTCAAAAAAGTCTCACAATGGACATTAATCACCTTTGCAACTCTTATATTTTTTCTCACTCTTACAGTGACAGAATATTGACGGCAAATATTAAATCATCATTCAGTAATGATGTCGAGTCAAGCCGTCTGTTTCAAGTGTCAGTGACATTCTGTCACTCGTTTCATCGTGTTCATTCATCTTACAATCAACCTGCAAATTGGTTCTATCATTTTCATTAATCATACTGCATACAACCTGAAGTTACTATTTATTTTTTCAAGCAAAAAATCCTTCTTTACCTTGCAGGTATGTTCGATTTTTGATCAAACAAAAAAGGTTAAATTGTTTCCAATGTTACAGTCTCTCATTTGATGTCTTTCTGTCAACACAACCAGAATACAATTAACAACTTGTCTGACCAAGACTGAGTAAAATGAATGATGATGAAAATGACGAGAAAGAACTTTACTTTGTCAATAATGATTTTCATAATTATGACAGTATACTGACACAACAATTGAAATGTTCTGTCCTCAAGTAACGTCAACAAGTGCCTTGAAGATGAAAGATTAAAATTCAAGTGAACTTTGATTATTTGTACGAGTTTCAACTTGTGTAATACAAGTGATTTAAACTGACAGACATTGTCAGACAGTTTACCAGTTACAATTGAACCTTTTGACGTGAACAAAAAGTCGATCGTTGAAGAATATTTGTTAAAATTATATATAAAACTTGAATTCCCAAAGAGAGAGAGAGAAATAAAAAATCTTTTTATTCTATCGAACTTATAAAGTTATTGAGCTGTTAATAAATTGTGATCTGTGATTTGTGTGGAATGAAGTAACCATCTATTATCTTCATAACGGTTGAAGAAAAGGCGTGACATTTGAGAACATGAATGAATAGATTGACAGGGAAGAAAATATCATCATCACTTTACTCAACACACCTGAAATACTGTTACAAAGTGAGAACAATAGGTGAGTGAAGGAAAAAGAGTAGTAATCAAGAGAAGTAAGAAGATGCTCTTACGTCTCTTTAAACATCCTTGCAACTCATTTATCCGGGTAATTGGTTCAAAGATGAATAAGTGGAATGTAGAGAGGCCATTTATTACATTTTCCATAATTCTTTCTATATAAAAGAGTTAATGCAATAACTCCATTGACAATAAGTGTGAATGGTCACTTTTTATACCGGTTGTGAGTTATTTATTTCTCATAAATAGTTTGATTGATTTCCTGTCCTCACTAGTAACTCACATCAAAGTGAACAGATTTAATGTTACACAGTGAATTTCATTGTGGAAAGAAGTGACATGACTGTGTGAATTTTGTCAAATGTATGAGTACCTGGATGGTAATCGATGAAAATGCTAAATTTAGAAACTGTCGAGTTCACAAATTCGAGGGTTACTCTCAACAGTACAGTTAAACAAGTTACACAGTTACACAGAGAGAAAAAGTTATTCACTTGGTTGAAAATGTAAGAAGCATTAAAAAAAAGCACTCACAAGACACGATTCAATTTACAAGTTGTCATGAGTGTGTCTTTCCATCCTGTGGTGAGTAATGTTAAGCATCAACATGTAAAATGATAATTAAAAGGATGATAATGGTAAAATTTTAAAAAACAGACAAAAAATATATTACACATGAAAAATAACAAGATTGCAAGATGGTGTAAGTGACAAGGAGGTATCAATTGATATTCATCATTGAACTTTAAACTTTTTATCTTTTACCTCAAATTGGTTGGATAAGGCATTCCATGAGTGATGATGGTTGATTCTAATGCAACAATTGCTTTACCAGAGTCCAGTGCATTTGACACTTCGGATGAAACATTTACTTTGAAGCCGAAAGATGTTTCTGCTCGAATAAAGAAACATGGTAACAGTGAAAACAGCTGAATGTAAAGGGTAAAAGAATAAAGTATAAAAAGCAATCTACAAATAAGTAAAATCGAATGTCACTGTCAATCGATTTGTCTGTCAGCCAAATTGTCTCCTTTTTTTCTCAGTTAAAGATACTAACGAGCTTTGGCTTGTATCTATGACCTAAAAAATAAATTCCTAACGTTGTCCTTTTACTTTAACTTATCTTACAGTACAACTTGTGCCATTTATGTCACCACATTTGTGGATCTTCTTCTTCTTTCCACGTACTTTTACGATTCAACAACATCTTTGCCATTTAAAATCTTGTCAAAGTATAAATGTGTACTTTGAAAGAATTTTTAACTTTACAAGTGTAATCTTTCAAGACAGCAGCAAATAGACGAAGAAAAAAAAACGATCAATTTATCTGATAACTCGACAGACATTCACACACATTCAACAGAATGAATCAGCTGTTTATGTATGTTTTTTAAATGTACTGTTGATGACATTTTGTTTTTCTCTCAGTGATCTAAAGTATTGATGAAAATGTAAATGATGATGATGATGATCAGTTGTTTGTGTACTACCTTTGCTTTTGAATGTTCTCACTGGAACAAAATGACCACCGTTGACGATCGGATCTTGTCACATGTGACAATTTTTCCAGATGAAGAAAAGCTTTTGGTCGACATCGAAGTAAAGTTGAAACATTAATCATGTGACTTGTACAGGGCAAAGTAAACATTTTGCACAAATCGGTCAGCAGAATTCAACGTCGATGGTATACTAAGATGGACAAGAAGAATAAGAATGAGGAGTAGTTAGATGAAGAGGTCAATTATTTAAATTGCTTTTTAATTATCCCAAAGGACAGTTGAAGTTGCAGTGTGAAGATGGAGTTGATTTAAATTGTCACAGTTATTGTTGAAATAACAGAGAACAAATGTCTCATCTGTCACTGGTTGTCTAAGTGTCTCTACAGTATCAAGGATGACTTGAACAACGATCGATGTTTCCCACTGTCAGTGGAATGTCGAGTTCTCTCGTTTTTTTTCTTCTTTGTCTGTGTGATGGGTGAACTTCTTGTAATAATAACCGATAGATACAAGAGTAAACTAATGCGTCACAATGCAAATAGCAAATCACAGAATAAAAGGGGAAACATCGAGGAAATCCGCAATTCTACAAAGTACCAAGTGACACAAAAGTGATGAACAAGGAGTAAAGTTTCTCGTTTCCCAAGTAAAAAGAACATAAAGAGAGACTGGGAAACACGTCGACAACCAATGAACAAAGATAAAGCCAAAGACTGACAAATAATTTCAAATGAATATTTGTTCTGAAAGTCACTGAGTGACGATGATGAAGATGATAAACACGTGTTAAACTGTGCATAGACAACGATAACACTTAACCATGATGTTGAAACAATTGTTTGTCTTTGATGAGTTAGTTGCCAAGTATTAATCACCATTTGTCATGTATACCATATCATATGTGATATTTGTGTTCTTTCATTTACCACGTGAATTTAACACATTACGAGATGAATATGATGATGAATTTTAAATATTTTCCACGATGCTTTTTTTCTCACTTAAATTACATGGTCATGAATTTTCTACGAATTTCTGGTCACAGGTGATCAATGTTAAAGTGATTTTCATACTTTCGGGCCAGATGACTGTGTAATCCGTTGTTCTCGTGACATTGAGGTCTTTTAAATGATGCTGCTCGTGTTGAATATGTTGTCAGTTGGTGTCACACCTTCAGTATGAATCATTGGACTCGCAAATTGTGCAAAGTACTTTCATCCATATGTTTGTTAGGAATTTTATTTTCCCATATTAATCAAGTTTCAGGATCATCTGGAATGTTCAACCATAATGTAAGTGATAGAAGAGTTAGAAGAGTTGTCAGAACAAGTTCTTTCGAAGGAGATGTCACTGACCTTTTAGCAGTTGGGTCATCTCTTTATCCATCTCACAGTAGAAGAACAAATTGGTTCGGTCGCACTAATTCACCAAGATATGTTGCTTATTCATATGAACGACCATCTCAAGTGGTTTACCAAACTATACGAAAGTCTCCTCCATCACCAGCTCGATATGCTCGTCTTTTGATCAGACAAAAAGGTAAAACTCCTCTCACTGATTTGGCTCGTCTTGAACCGAATAAAACAATTTCATCAACTGGTCATCTCAATGATTCACCTAAAATGGACCAAATGCCTTCTTCTATGACCAACAGAACGTCAAATTTGACTAATGTTATTGGTGAAGGTGATGATGAAGATGAAGAATTTTATAATCCTAAAGAAGATGAAAATAATAAAGAAAATGATTCAGCATTGCCCAACAGTTTAAGGCAAACTTTACCAGGGATAAATGTTGTCTCTCCATCTGTCACACCATCCATCATCCAACCGACAATGAGTCGTGTCCGATATGTAGATCCATCTCATTTCACATCACACTATCCAGTCAGGTACACTAGTGATCGATTTACATCATCGATCTATACTCGTCCATCATCATCATATTCATATCGTCCACGAGAAACAATCAGTCGTTGGTTTACCAACAATATTTGGCGACCACTTTTTCAACTTTGATTCAAATATCAAGTTATTTCAAATCATCATCTTTCGATTACCCTCAGTGAATGTTTACTTAATGGACATTGAGTACCATTGATTTGTTTAGTACAATCTTATATATTTATACTTCAAATGTCCTGTTGATGCTGTAAGTTTTTTTCTTGTTCAAATAGTAAGGAAAAAAAATCACAATGAATTTTGTATACAAGTTTGATGATGTAGAAAATTTATCGGAAGCACTTTACATCGTATTTACAAATGTCAACATACTGACCACGAACCAGGAGAAACGAAGAAGATGATTATTTCACCTGCATGATGATGATGACGATGATGATGATGATGGTGAAAATGAACTAAATCAATGGAAAGAAGAACAATGACGACCATGAGGACAACATTACCATGTTATAAGTGACAAAGTCATCTTGCAACTGTGATTCTTTTGTGTGAAAAATAGTTTTACTTTATACTAAAGTTTATAAAGTTATTCAGATGATTAAATTATGACTCCTTTATATTTGTTTAGCCTGAAAATGTTGTCTACGCTTAAGTTGAGTAAAATTTGGATTTAGTCAAAGCCATTTGCACTTAAAGATTTTGGTTAATTCCTACATTTGAATGTAAAACTCATACAAAGTTGACTCATTTACGAGATGTTGCTGTAACTTTCAAGTGCAAGTGATAAATATTCTCATGTAATTTACATTTGTGTTCTACTGGGTTGAGTTACAAGGAAACAAATAGTAAGATTAAAGGGATAATAAAGAACAACCAAAGGAGAAGCAAATGAATGCTCTGGAGTAAATTTCAGTTGTGGAGGAAAGTTTGTCTCTCTGAAATATTTTTTATCCAACAGTCTTTGTCTGGATAAATGAGAGCTGATCATTGTTACAACTTCCTCAAAGTGACCGACTGACAGGATATTCGAGTCATACTTCTTCAACAGTTAACCTTCATGCCGAGCAGAGGATGCTTGTATTAACACTTCAATTCTTTCCTTCCAACTCAGTGTCCCAAGTGAATTTCATGGTAAATTGTAATTCTCTCAGTGGATGCACCGAACTTTTGGTTAAGTCATCAAAATACAGTATCTTTTTATCAAAATAATTGCTCTGACATTTATGTCTACATCATTGGTGAATGGCAAACACTTGTCGATTATTCAAATCAAGCTAAATGGTTAGATTGATTGTGTAAGTGATGTTTAACGGTTACATCTTGAGCAATGAATTTGTTGATGAATCTTTACCCTGTTTGAAAAAAAGGAACTTTAAACACAGTATCCGATTGTAGACTTGAATGTGATCTTTTGATTTGTCATTTACCCAAAGATAACACTTTATCCAACTAGGACAAGATGTTCGATAAAATCAACTTAAGAGTTGGTGATAAAATGTGGTTGCGCATTGGTAATTTGACTCTGTATCTTCAAAGCTAGTATACATTGATGAAGGTACAATCCTCACCATGAAAAAGAAGTAGAATGAGCCTCGTGAGTTTTCAAATCCAACTATAACCAAGGTCGATGATGACTCAATCGGATGGTTATGTTTGATAGTCAAATTCTCTGCCACATTCTGACATCACTACAAAGAGACAGCTTCAACAGCTTTGTTGAATAAGCTGATAACAAAGTGGGTAAATTGCTCCATCTTCAATTTGTAGCATGGATACATGCTTGTGAAGATACGAACGTAGATGATACACACATGCACACACTAAATTATTCTCCTGGCAGTAAAATTACAATTAACAAGTGTGCAAGTGGAGTTAAATTCATTGGTTACATTTGAATCTAGGTTAAATTGTCATTGATTGTACGTAACTTTTCAAGCGTTAACGTTGTGCGTCTAGTAATTTGTGTCGGTGGAATATATTTTTTCTTTCTCTTCACCAAAAGTCTTTGTCTTGGCAAATGGATTTTTATCATCATTGTCGTAACTTCCTGCACGTGACCGACTAACAGGATGTTCAAGTCAAGTTATGTCATTGTAACTCATGATAATTGAACTTTTCAACCTTGATTGAACGTCCGGAGTCCAGACAAGTGAATTAACTTGTTCTGACCATTATGTGTTGGTGTGTGAATTAATCAGAGAAAAAGAATAACAAAGTATCATCTTTGTCTTTTCAACTTGACAGCATTTCCATTGGATGTCACATGAATACACTCGTTCAATTTCATCAGACACAAATGAGACAACAAAGTAACAAAGTAACAAGGACAAGTAAATTGTAATAGTGAACTGAGGAAAGGAAAAAAATGTTAAACATATTTTTCAAAGAATAGTAAAATAGCCTCAAGTTGAGTACATGAGATACAATCGATGAGACAATTATGCTTTTCACTGAAAGAGCAAACTGTCTGTCATGAGATAATTTATCCCATTATTTGTACCACAGAGTACAACTTGCAGCATTAATAGCTTGTGTATTATTGTTTTCTTGTGTAATGTCAGTGTGAATGAATTATTTATCGAGAGAAAGATCATTCGAAATGATCAACTGAAGGATAGTTAGTGGAAAAAGCAACTTGTCACAAAGTAAATTGTACCAATGACAATCAGTCAATATGACCAACTTATATCTAAGTGGTTACAATGTGATCCATTGTGGTCCATGCAAGATATTTATTCAACAATTCTTTGTATTCCAGTCTCTGTAGTTCAGATTGACGGTCATTCTTCATTCAGAGTCCAATGAATAACAATTCAGATCGATATCATTGCAAACTTCATCATCATCATTTGTTTCCGACCGTCGAGACAGTGTCGACAGTGTCGGTATAATTTGCAAGGTGTGATGAACAAATGAGCAGATGAACAGATGACCTTGATGCCAAGTGATGAAGCGTGTACAAACCGATATTTTCATTGTTGACACGTTCAAGTGCCATTTGAATGGACAGACAGTGTGAATGGTCATCTCAAGTTGCAATAAAGAGCCTTAGCCATCACCTTGCAAGTGACTTGACGGACAGTTTATGGTTCAATTCACATGTTCAGACAAAAAAAAGTATGACAAAGTTAAAGGCCCATTTAAACAAATAAATTGTATCTATTTGGCTTTTTTTGCCTAGCTCAAGGCTATGTTATATGGCTATGGAGATGCAGCTGAACCATGCACCCAGACAATTGCATTCTCAAATAGTATACACAGGGCAAAGTGTCATGCATGTCTTGGCCTTTATTAGGGTCAAAGGGGCAGAGTATTCTGTTCTGTTCTGTTGTGTTCTGTTGTGTTCTGTTCTGGATGCAATTACATTATCATTCGTCCACAAGTTTCCCTCATTATGGGTCAATTTGCATCATCAAGGACAATCTCATCAGCATCCAAAGTACATTTGTAATGGTCAAACAATTGCCGATGAAGCCTTTTGTCAAGCAAGTTATATGGAAACTATTTTTACCTCAATTAATGATCAATAGTTTGTGATCTCTTTAGATAAAACGATTTACTTTGATAATCGGTGCCGACTGGGCAAATACATTTGCAATCACTAACAACAGTACGCGGCTCGAACTTTTGAGGTGAAAAAAATCGAAGGTGCAAATTGAGCTGGTGACCTTGAACTCGAGAGAAATAAGAGAAAGAAGAAGAGAAAGAGAAAAAGTAACCAGAATGATTTTCAGTCAAATCAAAGAAGCGAATCAAATGGAATGGCACCTTAACCATAATAGAAAAATCGAATGGACACCGAATGGTAAAAGTCATTTGTATTAATTTGCCCTTGAGCGTTACCATTGTACTAGATTGACCAAAGGTCGATCATCCATTTGAGCTTTCATTTGTTTTTGAACCTCACAAATGTTCTGCAATCATGACCAAGGTGACTTTTGTCTGGTCATTCTTTCCTCTCACCGACACACAAAGATAATCTATCCTAAGGGTTCAACATGGATGATTCGATCGGTTGATAGATCTTTATTCAATTTGTCCTCATCCTGAGAAGACACGTTCACAACTGACGGATATTTGAATGTTTCACTTGCACTGGTCACGATTTGTATATTGGTGTGTGTGTGTGGACCTACAATTGATAGAACAATTTATAGAACAGTAGTTCAACTGATAAGCAAAGTACTTTTCGAATTATTCTAGCATAGTGTTTCGATGAACTTTGCAAAAATAAGGTCAAAATAAAAGGCAAGATCGTACGATAGCAGTTAATCATTGTGATCAACATGAAGGAAAGAATTTTGTTCATGTTGAAGGGCAAGTGGTCGAATTAACTCAAACCAGTTGACCATGGTAATCTTTATACTTGACTTGCAATGTGAAGATGAACAAAGTAATTATTTACTCTCCATCGACACTCGAATCATTTGGACAAATGTAATTTTCACCATATCGTTGTCTTATTCCTTGACTTTTATTCTTTTATCACTTGACAAGAATAATAAAATGAAAGGTCAATCAATTAACAGTTTGAAATTTTTCTTTCATTTAAAAGACACGTTGCCTGCAACCATCTGGATGAGAATAAAGAAAAGACTACAGGACAATTGAACTGCACATCTTGCAGTACATCATGTACATCTTACACACTATGTGTCAGTATGATGAAAGAGTGTGCAACGAATTTCACAAACAGGAAATCATATGAAGTAGAGATGAAAGTAAGTTCAAGTAAGATGGCAAGACGAATGAAAAGAAAAGATGCGAGGTAAAAGTGAACATGAGGTAGACAATACCGAAAAGAAGAAGAAGAAGAAGAAGAAGAAGAAGAAGAAGAAGAAGAAGAGGAAGAAGAAGAAGAAGAAGCAGATAAAAGACCAAAAAGAAGAGTTGAAAGAGAAAGAAATAAACTTTCTGGAAACTGCATTGATGATGAAAAGCAATGACTGACGCATTCGAAGGATAAAAGATAAAAGAGGAAAGAGAAAAGTCGACATTGCACCAGTCAAATGAAAGAGTTAGGAGAAGAAAAAAAGGTTCTATCTAGTCCATTCGATTGAATTGATCTTTCAGACTGGTCTTTCTACCGGTAAATCGCAAAGACAGCAAAAGTTGACAACACTTTGACCCTTTTGCCCTGTTGACATTTACAAGAAAGGATAAATGGAGCGGTGAAAAGTCAATACGGACAACATCTTCAGTGTAATTCATTGGAAAAGTATTTGAAAGGTAGTACAAATAGTAGTGTACAAGTAGTACAAGTAGAATACAAGTAGCGACAAATTCTTCTCACCGAATCGTGTCAATGTGTTACATGTACTAACTATTATCAAATTAGTCCTTGAGAGTTCCATCCAGGAGCATCCTTTTCCGTGTGCATACAGTTGTTTGAAGTTGTGTGTTGAGGGTGAGGAGATGAAAAATATTACTGCTACTTTCATCCGGTCCATAAATAGACGAGTAACTTACAGATGGGCGGGCTGTGATTATATTTGGGGACTTGTGCACCTTCTTCTCTTTCCTCTCTCTTTTTTTTCTCTCTTTCTCTCTTGTCCCTGTTACCACATACAGTCTCAACATCATCATGTGTACGAGGGAGGAATAATTAATGTCATTGTTATTGTCGTTTCACTTTCGATTGAAAAGGCAAACATTGCCTCCGGTCTAAGGAAAAACGAAAAGTCGTTTCCTTCTTTTCCTAGAACTTTATCGTTTTGTACTATTTCAACAACAGTAATAGCACTAACTACTTTTTCATAGATAAAAGTTCAGGGTTACCATGTATCCTCTTTTAGCTAATACGGACACCTGAGCTTGTCTG
>JASXTE010000230.1:0-75814 GCA_030280995.1 Hemileia vastatrix | reverse complement strand
ATTTTTTATGAAATTTTGATCTAACATGACAGAACAGAACCCTTTCGGTTTTGGCATTCATCACTCACCCCCCCCCCCCCCCCCCCACCCCTTGATTTTATTTGATTGTCTTCATTGTATAAATGTGTGTATTATAAGCTATACTCACATAAATTATGTGCCTGAATCTTATTCTTCTTCTGTGAAGATGAGAAGATATTATATCTCAAAAATTAATGAGATATACATATAGTTTATTAGACCTGTAGCATTTCATCATTAAGGATTTGAAGGACTAAAGGCTATTATTTATAATGTAACCATAGTCTAAGTATATGTTCATGATAAAAGTTAGTTGTCATTAGTACAGTTGAGCTGGTTTTGAAGAACAAACATTTCACCTACTGCCTATCTAAGAGGTTGTCTTCCTCTATACCTAATATTTACTGTTTAACCCTATCATTACCCTTAAAACCCCCCTTTTACGTACGGCCCTCTCTCTATGCAATCTAGAGAGAGGTTACGGCATCGCTGCCATAGTAGTTAAATTATTTTTAGGGTTTTATTACGCTTAATATAATTAATTATATGATAAAGGATAAGTCTTTATAATAAATAAATTAGATAATGCTTCATTGGTTTTCGTATTTGATATGCTTTCAATACTTAAATCCTTGATCGTAGCTGCTCTTCAATGCTATACCTATCTCTCTCTTCATTATATATATTTTTTATATATAACTCCCCCGCTTGCCTGATTGACTCATTTTAATATAACATCCTTATCCTAAACACCTTGCGGTGAGCTTAAAAAAATAAGGATTTATGATATATTTTATGAGCGAGGAATTTTTTTCTTCTTGAAAGAATATATTTAACAAAATAAAAACCAGAGGATCACGATCTACTGGTCCTTTCGTACTAAGAGATCTTATGAAGTTATTATCTTTTTTTCCTGAAGATATAAGCCGTACTGACTCACGTCGTACTGACATTATGTTATTGCAAGGTATTTTTTTACCTTTGCTCAATGACTCACGTCACTGATCAGACTATATCATCAGATAGCATATTTTGAATATCCTACCTGCCGGGCACTCGTGTTAGGTAAATGGCTAGCACTGCACACTTATTAGTCGTTGAACGTTCATGCGTCTACCGCTGTCAGCTACGACAGGTGCTGACGCAGACTTCGCTGCAGATTGACTCTCTAAACTCATATTACTCCTATGCTTGGATATCACATACTTTCACCCCCCCCCTACCTAAGTCTTGCACTGTGTGAGCGTGTGTTAGTCCTTAGTTGTATAAATGATTATTTTAAAGAGTGGTCTTTGCAATTCACCCGGTTTTCTATTTTATAAAAATATAAGACTACTTCATCTTCCTCTATCATTCTCCCCCCCCTCTATGCACCAACACCAACCTGGTATAGATAGGGAGTACATTTTTTACATATTAAATAGGGGCTCTTTTTTTATAGATCGGATCCGCTCATATCTAGCCTGCTGTGAAGAGGCTACGCAAAACAAATGTTGACAACAAGACAAATTATAAACTGTTTATATAAACTAAAAAAGGTATACTATATTAACATTCCCTCTCTCTACAAACCGATTGATTTTCTATAGCATAGAGTTATTAAAATGAGAACTTACTCTAACTTGTTGTTTATTAAGTTCAAGCTTCCCCCCCCCCTATTGTTATAATGTACAGATCTTTCTAATCACGAATATTAGGAGTGAGTGGAGTTATAATACTGAATTGAATTAGGTTGTAATGACAAGTTATAGTAGCTCTACTTCATACTTTGTGAAGGAAGGTAGGGGTTTTTAACCCCCCGCCCGGGTCCAATCAAAACACTACCACCCCCCCCTTATTATATAATAAGAGCTACAGAGGTTAGTAGTTCACTGATATGAGTTAAAACTATTTTAACAAAAATAAGGCCGTGCAGGTGCAGCCCTGAGTTATTTATATAAAATAGCGTTCTGTCATTATTTGACCCCCCCTCCACGCATCCTCACCACACGTGGGGAATGAGGGGTTTATTGGAGGCTACAGTTTTAGTTTTTATCTGAAGGATGTATTATTATTATTATTAGCTGTAACAAGTATCGTATCTCTCTTGGTGCTGTATTTATGTTATCAAAAATATCAATATCATACGTCCCCCCCCCCTCAGCGAAGCCGAGGGGCCCAAGAAACAAAACAAAACTATCTATAGCCTATATAAACCCTATACGGCTATCATCTTATCATTCGGATATACCGTCTGATAAATTTATCCATTACTAAACATTAGCCCTACAAGAGCTTTGTGCTAATACTGTGTCATTTGTGTCGTTCTTGCACGATTATCCCTGTTTATTCTTAGTACAAGGGTTCCTCTCTCTCTCATGTTTATTTTTTTGTCTTTTTTTGTCTTTCTTTTATTGGCCGTTCTATTTTATTTGAGCATACAAACCCAGCTCACGTAGCACTTTACTAGACGAACAGTCTAACCCTTACCAGCTTCTTCACCAGTAGGATGTGCTGAGCCGACATCGAGGTGGCAAAGTGCCGAGACGATTTGTTCTCTCATCGGCGATTACCCTGTTATCCCTAGCGTATCTTTTATCCGTTGTTCTGTCACTGTATCCGAGACATGTGACAGGGTCACTATAGCACTCTAAAATTATATCTTTATATATATCTTTATTTATTCATTATTTTTTTTATATAATTTTAGAGGATATGAATATTGTTGTATTTCATATTCAAGCATGCATTAACTATTGCGCTCTCTTATGTTTTTCATAACATGTTAGTTTCCATCTAACTTAAGCATACCTTAAGCATGCCTACGATATTTTTTTGTAGGCCACCGTCCCAGTGAAACTGCAAACTCATCACTTTTAGTCTACTGACTATAACATTCAATAAACTGTAAACTTTTACATTTACTCTATTTTGCCTACTCAATGTAATGATGAATGGCAGTAAAGATGCATAGGGTCTTCTTGTCTTACAGGAAATACGTCGCATCTGCACGACGAATTCAATTTCACTAGCCTACATGTTAAGACAGCTAGAGCATCGTTACTCTATTGATGCAGGACCACATTTAATGGCCAAGGAATTTCGCTCTTTATAATTCTTGCGCTTTCGCTTTATGTCTAATTATAAATTAATTAAAGGCGACATAAGTTAACAAGGTTGGACTATATCATAGTTGATCTTACCTAGCAAAACTTAAAATAAAAATATAACAAAAAAAGACAAATTAAGGGAGGGATATTGCTTAATTATTTATTGTTAAAATATCCGGGCTCTGCTCTATTTATAGTACTCTTAATGTTTCGAATCTTTTGAAGACCCGATTCAGATTCCGATTCAGATTCCGATTCAGTAAGATGTGCTTAACCCATTATTAGCCTAGGAACTTGTCTAAAAGCTTTAGCATCTAGTGCTTTCTGTGTTTGCAGAGGATAAGCATCTAGTAGTGGTTATTGTCTATAATTTTTATATAGAATATTTCGTATTCGGAATTGTTGTGTATCTTTATTTGTAATAATTGTTCCACAGCTAAATAAATATTTTAATTTTAGTATTATTTCAGCATCTCTTACTCTAACTATAACATGTTGAGTAATAACAAAACTTAGAAGTACCTGTACTCCTAGTCGCATTTGAGCATTTTTTTAAATTTCAACTGAAAAAGTACCTTCACCTTCCATAAATCCTACAACTCAGGCAGGATGCAAAAATATCTGTATTGATATATTTTATATTTGTCATATTTTTTTTTTATTTTTATTTTATTTTATTTTAATCGATAGTTTGTCAATAGCTAGTAAATAGTAAAACCAACTTCTCACGTGTAGTCTCTGAGGATCCCCCCCCCTACTAAGCATTGGAATTGGGTTCCCTGCTGATTGTCCATTGTTCATATATAATATTGTCACCAGCCCAGCCCTTGTCATCCATTATTTTATTTTAATAGTATTGATTAAAGGAAGGGCTGGTACTTATAGCTTTAGGAGTTTCCAGCATATAGTGAGATTCTAGATATTTAACTAACCTGCTAAGTCAGCTCTAAGCTGGCTTAGCCTATTTTATACCTAGGGCAGCGAAGCAGCGATACTACCTTAGAATCCTTATAGTTAAGACTGCTGTTAATCTTATTATTTAGAAGAAGCAACTATGCGTCTATTCTGTTTTATATCGTACACCGTACGGCTTTTTTATAATAAAAACATACGTTCACATCATTCCCCCCCCCTTTAAATAAGACACTGAGCAAGAGTCAAACCCTATACTAAGGCTTACGCCGTAGCAGAGTTCTGTGTTTTTGTTAAACAGTCGCACCCTACTATTATCTGTGAGTAGTTATATTATAATATATTACAGAGTTGGCATGACATGACTCTGGTCTTATATTTAGTCTATACCTACTACTCTTTCTCCTCAAAGTTACAGAGTTAGTTTGCCGAGTTCCTTAACATGTATTAAGCTATCATCTTGATATTATCATATCAGTCTATCTGTGTTGCATGATACGGCTTCCCTTACTATCTCATCCTTTCTCAACCCACAATCCCACCTCATGGCTTTTTTAGCTTTTTTATAAACCATGACATACTGTGGAAAATGGTTACTGTTAATGGCATGATATTATTTAAGTTAAGTTTATTATCTTTCCTGTTCTTTATACGTATCATCCCCTCTTCGCAATTTCACATACTATTATCTAACACTTCACATTGAAGTCTGATAAAATAAAACGTTTGTGGTCTCTGCTATTACAAAAAGAGTACATACCTTGTTATCATCACTTTATAGCTTTTTAGCTTAAGCTTAGACACCGTTTAACACTATTTTTATATATCCATCATCTCTTTCTTACATGCTTAAACGACCGACATTATATCCTTACCCCCTCAAAATTATTTTAGATCTGATCTCTCCCTCTTTGGGTAGGTAAGTAGGTATAATAATCATATCACCCCATCCCCTCCCCCCCCCCCCCCCCCCCCACACAGCCATGCTGCGGGAGACGAGACGCTGATTTTTAATGTGTACTGAGTTTATGATATATATATTAGCAAATCCTAGACTTAAGATGAATGTTCTTTATAAACATTTTAGCGTTACTCATCGAGTCATTCTCACTTCCTGACATATATTAAATATGAAACACATTTAACTATCTTTCATTATTCTACTCACTCCTCTTATACTCTTTTTTATGATAAAATATCATTATAAACTACATCACGATATTTTATATTAACTCCATCAATTTTTTAGCCTTTATTTATTTGGCATGAGTCATGAATATTCCTTACAGGAACGGTCTGCTACTATCATCTTATCTATCCGCTACCCTCCATCGAGAGTTCTTGAAAATATTACTTTTTTTCTCGTGCAAATATCTAAACACTGAGTGTAGTATCGGTTTACATTTTAAGTCCTTGTATCTTTGGAGTATGTCTCTCTTTTTTTTTATATATATTTTTATTATATCTATCTAAATACCCCCCCCCCCCCCTTTTTTTACCCTGTTATTCGTAAAAAAAAATGCAAGATCATTGTACTGTTACGTACTCTTTAAAGAATGGATGTTTCCAGTCACATCTCATGATTGTCTTTGGAGACTATACAACCTTTAAACTACTCAAATCACCCTCCTCTCTCGTTCTAACCCTCTATCATATCATCTTCAACTCAACCCACCCTACCCCACCCCACGAGTGGTTGAAGGGCTATGCAAAAAATATACTTTAAATGGCTGGCTTTTAATGAGGAACCTTAACTTACACTAAGGGCTGTTTCCCTTTCGACGTACGACCTTATCATCATACGTCTGAAACTATCATCCTTAAACAAAACTTTTTTGAGCTCAACTCACATAGATACATATAAATTTTATGCCCTATTAGCCTTCTAGATATCTAATTAATTTTTTAAATTAAATCAATTTGTACCCAAATTTATATCTACCTCCTAATGACATCCGTCATTTATCTTATTAAATTCTTTATTTCAAACCCCCACTCCCTGCACAGCCATGCTGCGACATTTTTTTACCATTACCTGTTATTCGTTAATTTTTTTTAAGGTGGGGTAAAAGTAAAAGAGGGGATATCCAGGTCCCGATGCATAAAAAAAAATATATTATTTCTTTCTACGAGACATAAAGAAATGATACGGAAAATAAATATTTATGTGTGAATTTTTACTTTACTCGTCCTGTTTACTCTTACTCATGATAGATCATGCTCTAACATGTTTCGCAGACAACCAACTATCACGACGTTCGATTAGCTTTTCACTACTAAAGTCAATTCATCGAAGGCTACTGTAACAGCCACTCGTTCAGACTATAAACTATATGGCACATCCCCTCTTTTTTCAACACACACATTAACCCACATTGCACTGATGCATAGTTAGCCGTTTGTGATTGCTTTGTTCATAGGCTGGCTATATATTTACATTTAAATCTTGATCAACTTTAGATCACGTCGTTTTAGGTCTTTTTAATATAACTATCTTCCTAAGAAGTAGGACTCCATCAGATCATATTTTTTATACCCCCCCCCCCCTCTACCTACAACATCCCACTTTACTCATCCTATCCTGTTTTTTCGAGGTTTTTAGAGCTTGTTTTATTTTATTAAATAATATTTGGCCTTATCCTGCTGCTATTTAACCCCCCTCAAAACAAACATTTATGAATTTGTGTTATCATATATAGCTTATTAGCTGCTCATCTCATTATTCGGGTTTGGTATTCAGGTTGAAATAATATAATCAATATCTTTCATGATCGGAATCTTGCTATATTAAACTAGTTAACCCGCCATTATGCAAAAGGTACGATATCATCTCTATAGACTCTATCTGCTTATATGATCAAAACTCGTTATCTTTCACTCACGTGGCTCTACTCTATCGCTATACTGTACTTTATGGTCTTGAAGACGGATCTCATTATGAAGTTTGTCTGACCTTTACTGAGTTCTATCGCCTTTACTCTCAGTAACTCCTCTGATTTTTCTTAACAGTTACTTTGATGTTTCATTTTACTGTATCTCGAACTTGGGTTTACACCATTAAAATTATCTTCTTTACCTCTCATTCATTCTTCGCCCTCCTATTAGCTTATTTTTTTTATAAAAATAAAATACGCAGGATGCTTGATATTCTCTGGATCGGTTATCTTGTACTTAGATGTACATACAAATATTTTTGCCTTTGACATTTATTTTTACAGTATGCAGAGATACTCATTTTAATCACTTTATCTCTTATCATGTTCCCATATACTTTAACGATTCTCTTACAGCGAAAATTTAAATTTAACCCGCTTGCAGCTCTTTAATCCCTATCCTTTATTTTTATAAACTTTTTTTATTTTCTTTTTCTTTACTTTACCTCTATTTTAGTTATACCTAACTTATATAAAACTCTAACTATTACTAAAACCATATTTTTAACTATAACTATAAAAATAAATGGACATACATACATACATATATATTTATATATATATTTTTTTTATACTACGACATATATATTACTCTAACTATAAAATTTAATTTTATATTACTATAACTAAAACTATAACTCGAACTCTATATATATATATATATTATATTACTACTCTATATATTACTATATATTTTATTCTATAAATATAGAATACTATAACTTTAACTCTATCTATATATATAACTATCTCTTACTTAACTCTATATATATCTATATCAGCCATTTTTTTTAGGATCTGATCTATAAAAAAAAAACGGTCACACTTATCCCTCCCTCCCCCCCCCCCCCATCTCCCATTAGTAGGCTTTAACCTATAATCCTTTAATTGGTTAAATATAAAATCCACCACCTTTTATACCGCATCTTAAATACGCTACGCTATATCTTGGGTATATATTATATAATAATATATATAGGATATGATACCTATAAAAGGTATGGATCTTATTAAATGAGATGAGGAGCTGATCGAGCTCTAACACACACCCATTCCATTCATTTGCGTATTATATATTTTTATATAAAAAAAGTAGTACAATACCATTCATTACCCACTCTCTGCAGGTCATCCCCCCATTTTTGGGGTTTTATTTTTTTGTACATAGGTCTATGTCTATCCGTTGGTCTGTCATTCTCATCAGGCGTTCTTAACATTTCAGACCTTCCCCCCCTCCCCCACACAAACAAAACATTTATGCGTGTGCGTTTTTTACTCCTTGTTTTATTGATGTAAAGTTAAGTTGACATTAATTTAAGTTTAGTAAAGTTTAGTAAAGTGGACCTAAAATAATTCTCTACACACACATATATGCTTTGTTTAAATAGATACATGGATGTACTTTATGTATCTAATCTATCCATATCGATACCCTCACACATTTACCACCACCTCTATCTTTACATCTACATTCACATATACACCCATATATACCACTACAAATATGGCGGACGTTGTTTCATCATCGACCTTGTACACATCAACCCCCCTTTCCCTTTTTATAGCTATTTTTTAGGACTAACATTCTATGAAGCGAATCTATTTATTGATGAAAGGGTTATATGCCATCACGCCTATCCATCATGATGATGATTCTTATCATTACCACGCCAGCACTCTACATCTCAGGATGTAGTTAGGATTTTTATTTACCCTTTATTGTTTCATATTTTTTTTATTTTACCCTTAAAAATGACGAGTTTACTCTACGCATTAGCAGCTTAGACACCTCATTCACAGCCCGACAACATTAGCCTTCTAAATTTAGATAAGATCACATTTTATTTAAGATAAAATGTTTATATAATAATAGCAGCAGCCCACATACGAATGTCAAGGTCTGTCAAAGGTGTGGGGTACCGGGACCCCACGAGGAATAGAGCTCAACACGTACACGCAGAGAGTACTGTACTTATAGAATAGTATTCTATAATCCTATCTCTTCGCGCGATCCGATCCTTCTTCACTATAAGTTTTAATGTAATTCGCGCGAATAATAGGCCTATTTTACAACATATTTTAACTACTTCCGCTTTCTCTATTAACTAAAATTAATAAGAGTAGTCACTTTATTAAGGGTGGTCGGTAAACTTAACTAAACTTTATTTAATCCCAACCTCTATATATGACAGACGAGAGAGGGATAACTAAACAGAGCTAACTAGCCTAACCCCTCCCCCTTACTTTTATAACCATGGTGTGAGAGTGTTGGTGTGTTTATTTTTTTTTTATTTTATAAATACGTACCCAACATGCGTGTCGGAGAAAGATACTGATACTGAGCTTAGGTACTTTAATTATAAATTAAAGCAAGGCTAATATATATTATATATATTTTATCTGGAGAATACGTTTATCCACAAAGGCACTATGCGCTGCGTGTATAATCAAATCCCTCCCAGCCCTTTTTAACCGTCACCCTTACTTAGGTATATATAATATTTTTATATATAAATTATATATTATTATATATATATATTTTATAATATACTAGCGACGCACGAAAAAGGTGGGTGATATATATGGCCTATTTTACCTATAATAGGTTTCGCCTATTCAATTCCATCATGCAGGTAATCTAGTAATGGAAGGCACTTAATATAAATTATTTTATATCACTTCCTACTCAAGACTATATAAATTTAAGGCTTAAATATATTATTCTTCCTACCATTACTTCACTGAATAAAACTTCACTTAACTAATAACCGCTAACTCTCTTAAAAGTTTAGCTTTTATTCTTCTATTATATATGCTCCCCTCCATACGCATATGACGGGTTGGTCAATATTATGGTATATATATTATTTATTTAGGTTAAGCGGGTAAAAATTTATCGAGCGTAAATTATATGATAATGATATGAAACAGCCCCTTTTTCAGCTCTATTATATATATTATATACATCACCTCTCAAAACAGTTATTGTTTAATACTTGTTTGAGATTTTTATCTTAGCATTGCTTTTGGAGAAATTAATTATTACTTTACATTGGCTGCGTAGCTTTAATTAGTCACAAACCGAACCACGTTGTGTTAAAAATATATTTATATTAGATCTTCACTTTATTCACTTTTTTATGGTAAGTTCACTATATTATTATAACGATAAAAAGGATATAGATGGACAAGATGAGATTCGAACTCACAAGATGATAATCATCAGACGATTAGCAATCGGCTACACTTCTCCAGTTGCAGCTTGTCCTTTGGTCACACACATACATGGGTGTGTGTTAAGTGGTTCTGTTTAACCCTTCTTTCATTTTTGAGATACTCAAAATTTATATTTTATATTCTTCATATTTATCTCTCATACGTAGGTTAGGATGATGATAAATTTAGTTAAGTTGAGTTTAGTTATTTCCCGTATATAGTATCGTTGGCGTGGATGTCGCAGGGTGATGTTCTCTTGACGAAAGATATGTTTCTAAAAAAGACTACACCGTATACACCCCTCATCTTCGGACGGATGCATATATACACTACACAAGGAAGGGTTGTATAATATTCGAATAAAAAAAATCCCATATTATCGAAATTGAAATGGATGCGCTACCCTCACTCATTCAATACCCCCCCCCCTTTATAGATATAATATTCTTACCTAATCATTTACGCAAACAATTATCTTACATTAATTTACCGCAATATGACATAACCTTACATAGAACCTAACCTTACTTCACATCTCTCTTCTCTATATTTACTTGTATATATATTAATATAATATAAGTGCACTAGGCATAAAGCCTAACCCTGTTAAAAGCTAGGGCTAGTAGATGACTAGAGCTAGAGCTTTAGCTAGTGCTATAAAAACAGCATAGCGGGGTTAATATAGTTTCTGCGAGGGAAGTTATTTATTACTCTAACTATTCTAAGGATTGTAACGTGATAGATATAATTTAGGACTATGCCTAGGAACTTGACCATACTGAGACAAGTGCGGTAGTGGATAGAATGTTGCTGCATATAGCTTCATTTTTTGTTTGGTTAGGCCGCTATCTATATATGACGCTGTTTGTGAAGTTTAGTAATATATAAATTGATTCTATTTTATGTTTTATAGTTTTATATTACGTAAAAGCCCGCCTAGCCTATTAAAGGTCGTAAAGTAAAACGTCACGCCCATTTTATGTCTCCTTGCATCTCGAACACATATCTCTATCATTGAAGCATTATATAATTATATATATATATAATATTATTTAAAATAAACATTATATTATTATATATAAACATTATAATATATAATATAAACATATATTATTTTATATAAACATTATATGTGTTTAATTGTAGTATAATATGCTTATTAAAGCATAAGCATAAGATTATAAAAGCATTATATTATATTATTTAGGAGCATTATATTATATATATTATATATATTATTATATAATATAAGTAAAGCATTATTTTATAGAAGAGAAGCCTAATATTAGGTTTATTATATTGATTATTATAGATAATCAATCTATTCTATAATATAATATATCATTATATGATAAGATCCGGATAGGATCCGGATCCTAAAAAAAATGTTAATGAAAGGAAAGGGGATTTAAACATAACATACTAAAAAATAGTGAGAAGAGATAGACTTAGCGTTGCAAATAGTATGTAAGTGGCATAAGAAGTGGTTAGACCCGTATCTATACGACTAATTCCATGAGCTCATGAATTCATAGCTGATGAAATTTGAGTAGGTCCTATTATTTCAAGGCTTCCTTTATCTAGTGTTTGACTACAAATATAACCTAGTCTTAGACTCATCATGATGACTCATGAATATACAATATCTACCATTCACTTTTTATTAAAGAATCGTGTGAGGATGATACCCATCTTCCCACTTGATATATATACAATATACTGAGGTTTAAATGTGTAAAGATAAAATGTCATACTCGCACTAAAGATTGTTATAATGGTAGGGATTAGCTTCATTGTTAGAGGTATAAATTCAGCTTCTATTAGTGTTACGAATTCGGGTCTATGACTTATAGAATTTATAAGTCCATCTGTTCCAATTCCTGTTATAATATCTCTTGATATATAACCAAAAAAGATTGACATTATGGCAAGAACAGTGAAGGTTATTTGAACTAGTAGTGGTTGGTCATGAGTTTGTATATAAAGTTGTTGACTTGCATGAGGTATCCCTGTGAAAGTCATACAAACAAGTCTCATCGAGTAGAAGGCTGTTATAAAGGCAGTAATTGTTCCTATTACATAGGCTTGGAATCCTGTGTATGTATATTGACTATATGCAAGTTCCAGAATCAGATCCTTTGAATAATAACCTGAAAGAGGGTAAATTGCTATTAGACTTATACTACCTACCAGAATGGCCGTATATGTAAAAGGAAGAAGAGTCATAAGACCTCCAAGTTTTCTCATATCTTGTTCGTCTGCTATTGAATGAACTAGAACACTACATCCCTTACCCATTCTCTCTACAATACATAGAGAGGTGGGCATAGCCGTGCAGTGCCCCTTTCCCGAACCGTACGTGATAGTTTCCCATCATACGGCTCTCCATCCTAATTTTACCTAGCTTTTATATGCAGGATTCTGTGACGGGGTAAAGTTTAATTTTACTATAGACTCGTATAATCCCATCCTATCTATAGATATATACATCAAAATGTATATCATTCATTCATTTTACATGATGTATCTCTACTCTGTAGTCATAACCGCAAAAAACTATATGGTTTATACCTGCCCTAGACATGTCAAAAGCATCGTTTTGACTATTACCTTAACATTAAACCGCATATTATCCTATCAGTCGTGTTATCTGGAGTTAGGAACTTTGTCTTACTCTCAGTATATTATTTAACCCTCTTTCTTATAAACATGAGCTGTGGTTCTTAGGTTTTATTCGGCTCATTTGCACAGGAAGTTTTAAGTACTAGTGTTATTAGTAATACTATCTCTGAGTTCTTATGTACCCATTAGTCATTATTGAGTATACAAAAACAGAGTTGAGTTATTAATTATTATTATCTCTCTGTGAGTTATATTTAGTCTGCTTACTATTTACTAAGGTCGTTTATGAATTAATCATACCTTTTTAGTTTAGTTTTTATCAGATCCTGTATTTGGGTACTGCGAGCTCTACACTATTAGTGTTTGGCATTTTTTTTATATATATACCTATTTTTAGTATTTTTTATATGGTGCGACCTATTCATTCCTATACATATCGCTCTACCCCCCCCCCACCTTATTATATACATGTTTTTTATTTGATGCATGTATGACTCACTATTAGACTTATAACCATCACTGAATTGAATAACCTAATATATAATAATATAAACATCAGAATAGCTACATATTACTCCATTTGTTCAATCATCCGCATAACAAACATACTTTAGTCTTTTATAGTTATTATTATAATAGTCCCTTCCTTACAAATATAGTCTTACTTGGTTTGTACTTACGCTTGAGTATATATTTCAGGACTTCTTGGCTAGTATTATTACATTACTTATATGTTTATTACTAGATAAGCCGGCCTATAACACTCCCCCCCCCCCCCACATCATATTACTTATAATTAGGCTAATTATAAAACATAGCAATAATACCCGCATATCATGTTTAAATGTACCCAATTTTAATTACCACGGCTCTCACGCCCGTTTGGTAAACAGTCTGTATAGGGAAAAATTCGACATAATATATAATAATATATGCTTACAGTGATCTATACTATCGAAACATTTACTAATATTTCATAACATAATTCAAGTACATGGTTTTTATGTTATATAAATAGTTTTGGGGAAGGATGTGTAGCACCCAACCCAGGTCGGTACCCCATGTGCACTGTATACAAAAGTGAGTCCGAGTCCCCGAGTCCCCGAGTCCCTTGCGTTCAGAATGATGATATTATAATGGCATGGCGAACAATCAGATTTTATGTAATATTATCTTATCTCTGGGTGGTGCTGTTATTGTAAGAGGTTGACATATTCTTTTTTGTTGGTTTTTTCATCTTTAAACCTAGCTTAAAGAATGGATTCTCTTTTAATTTGCTCCACTCAGTCTCAGTTCATTTGACCCCCCCCTACCACACGTCATGTAATATGCGTGGGACCCCTTTCGAAGGGGTCCTGAAAAGGAAATCAACCCATTGTAAAGTTAACGATACCTTGAGCTCGTTGACTCTTAATATTGTGATAGGTCGCCATTTGCATAAATAGTGGATTGCATATCAGCTCGTACAAATTACGATTCTCTACACCATTTAGATTTTTTTATTTTGCTAGGCTATCCTGTATTGATATCATATCACATAATTTGTTGCACTATAACCCGTGCTGTGACATCTCATACTGGATATGGTTATGACTGCTGGATCTTACCCCCTTCGAATATAATTAGCTTTTTCGTATATGGATTGGATACTCCAAACGGGTACTACATCAGCTCTGTGACCATATTAGTTAAGTGGCCTTCTTTAGGCCATCCCTTAGTTGCATGGTTTGTCGATTAACTTCCCTTAGGTTGTCAACTCATCTCCTTTATCGACCTTATAGGTAGACATGCCGAAATGTTCACACCAAATGAATCCTTCACTCATATCCATTTGCATTCGGAATAGCTTATAAAGGCTATGCTATTCCCTGGTGTGTAAGAGCATTAGAAATTTGACTTCGAACAGTCTAGCTCTAACCATAGGAAGAACACCTTGCGCAATGAGAGACTCCTTAGCCTTTTATATGCCTCACCAAGCGCTTCTTGCAGAGATGCTATGTTCAATCCGAGGCTTTCCCTCTCGTCTTACTCTGATGGTGTCGTAATATGGTGAAAATTACGGCAGGCTTTACCTGCTTGACAAACTTACATCATAAGGCGCACATGTAGTACACCTCCGGCTGCTATAAATAGTAGTGCCTTAAAATAGGCATGACTGGCTATATGTATTAGCGCTGCTGAATATTGACTCAGTCCTACCGCTATAACCAGATATCCCATCTGTGATATCGTTGAATAGGCAATTATACGCTTTATATCATTCTGAAATAGACCAGAACTCGCTGCAAAAAGTGTAGTCATCTGGCCAATGAATAGAATGCATAGTAGAGCAAATGGTGCATACTCTAGAATAGGTGAACTTCTAATTAGAAGATAAATACCCGCTGTTACCAGTGTCGCCGCATGTAGCATTGAACTTACAGGTGTAGGACCCTCTATGGCTGATACTAGCCAGGTATGAAGACCTAGTTGTGCACTTTTGGATATGGCACCTATTATAAATATTATTCCAATAAAAGTTAGTGTAACTGTTGAAATATAAGGTGCTAGGCTAAATACTGTCCCATAGTCTACATTTGAAAATGTTCAAAGACATGCAAAAAATCCTATACTAATAAATATATCTCCTACTCTATTTACTGTTATTGCCTGAATCGACGCCTTTGAGGCTTGAATCCTTGTATATCAAAAATTAATTAGAAGATATGAAAGCACTCCAATACCTTCCCATTTTTGTATTGGTAGTCATTTAGCACTATGAAGCTTCTGCATATGACAAGAAAAGGGGATAGTTATTTAATAAAATATAGCCATAGTTTCTAGCATATACGGACTAACAATTGTTGACAGAGATACAATTTGTCGTACTGGAATATGAAAACACAGATACTTACCGGGGGCGTTTTTCTGTGGTACGTGTACGAAGATAAAAATTACGCATAAGAGCAAGCCTCTTGTAGAATAATAATTTCAGAATGGGTATAACTATTTGTATTAAACACAGTTTGATTGTAAATAGTCAGATGCCCATCTTCTATTATCCATTGCGCTAGTCCCCCGTGCAGTAATAAATTCGGAAATGTTTTTAGGTACTGTTTTAACATAAGTACCTTCCTTAGTAGGAAGATAAGATAGGTCTAAGTTATGAATAATACAAGGTAGAGCTCGTGTTATAAATCGAATAGTACTATAAACTTTTCAAGTACGTTTATCTGGATTCCGAGCACTACTTTTGCTTTTGGCGGAAATAGCGTAATATTTTGGAAGAGATCATAAAAATACTGCACATGTTTTTCATGTTTAGGGAACGTCTTATCCAGACGTCATATCAGGTTTATGCGTATATTTTTCCGTCGCATGTAGCCATCACCTAGTAGTGTACCTACTTGTACTGAAATAGGTACCTTAGTCAGTCCTATTACACCATATGCGGCTATATAATCACAAATGAATTTTTTCTTGACATAGATATGCAACCTCTTCATAGTGCTCATTGTGATAAAATACTCTAGCTTTCACTAGAGAATGGACTATATCTTCAAGCTACTCCTGTACTAGTTGGAAATAGCTGCACCACGTATAGTCTCTGAGGATCCTACTACCTACAATCTTATTGAATTGTTTGTTTCCTGCTGATTACCCCCCCCCACCCCTTGTCATCATCTACTTTTATTTTCACCTGTCTATATATATGTCTATACCTATAACCAAATACAGTTTTGTTCCATAGGATTTGCTTTAGGGGTTCCCAGCATACAGTGGTGTACTACATACCACTCACGCAGCACTTAGGCCGGGAATGTTTGACCTACAAATATTAGTAGATAGGAATCAGCACTTACTAGAATTATCATAAAAAATGTAAATGCTGATAGATAGGATATAAATCTTTGTACATGTGGATCATTGGCTATGTACCACGTACTATATACATGTACTACAAATGAAATTTGACTAACTACTATCAGTATCATTACGGCTATCGGATCGAAATTAAACGCTCAATGAATACTTAGTGTATCACTCTCCATCCAATTCCATAGCTCTACATATACCGTACTCTGACTAAACACTACCTCATAACATATGACCATCATCATTATCATACTTATGAACATATATAGTACTGATACTACTTTAGCTCCTGTCACTCCTATCTTACGACCTAGTAGTCCTGTACAAAGAGATGATATTAGTGGAATAAAAATGGATGTTATATACATTTTATATCTCTACATTACCTCTTAGTCTATAATATGCTACTACTAGACCTAGACCAATCGCACTCTCCGCCCCTGCTATTGAAATAATAAGCACTCCATAAGTCTGTCCTATAATATCATCATAAGCATTACTACTTATTACTATCATCAGTGTACAGGATAGCAGTATTAGCTCGATTGAAATCAGCATCATAATAATGTTCCTCCTATTTCTTATAAAACCTAGTACACCTAGAATGAAAATTCAAATACTGAGTGTCATTTTTATTGGTTCTATTCAGTTCTGTAATATTTTTATAATTAAATTATAATACCCCCCCCCCCTCATTCATTCCTATATACTCTCCTCACCTACACCCCCCCCCTTATTATTTATAATAATATTATCTTATCTAATAAGATAATAACTACACATCCATCCCTCCATATTTTTTAATAAATTATTATATTAATATTTTGAGGAGTCTTAGTATTTATATTTTGAGGAATGATTTATCTCACCCTTATAGCAATAGCCATAACGATCCTATTTATTTTTTAATCTGCTACATATTTTATCTGTACATACTGCTCTATTTATATATCTATATATATTAATGATTATCCTTACTTTTATCTATCTTATATCTGCATCTTTTCTAAAATATGATCGGATGCGCTTGGCGCTCATCATCCAAAAATCAATCATATAAAACGGTATATCTCAATTTTTTATTTTTATTATAATATATTTCTATCTATCATATTATCAAACATACTGTCTCGAACATTATAATATACTATATAATCTCTCAGGTTCACGCACTGCTATAGCCATGAGGGGGGGGCATAGCAATTACTTGGATATCGCATGGTCCTAGCACTAGGTTTCATTTAATATCTTATCCTCTTTGGATCGAACAATCCTATCTATCTATAACCATATCGATATCTGTATCGATATCTATATCTAAACTCTGCTTGGTATTTATAGGGTAGAATATCCAAATTACCCCCCCCCCCCCCTATCATTTCGGATATTCTACTTTTTTTATTATATTTATTATAAATCATATGATGATGGGATTTGACTATCTCACATTATCTATCATCCCACCCCCCCCCCCTATTTTATTCTTATAAAGAACAGACATTCTACTTAACCGTCAACCGTTGACTACTTTTTATTTTTTTTATTTATTTTTATATAAAAACATACATATAATAATTTTTATTAAATTAAATTTATTAGTATTGGAAAAAGAATGAGAATTAAAAATTATTTATTTATGTTTAGCCTATTTTATCCTTAATCATCCTCATCAACACACTTTCTCATACTGCTCACTTACTTAACTTGAACATTTTATTTTAAAACACTCCCCCCCCCACATCACATTTATACGTGTTAGGTTAATTATTTATACTCGGATGTATTATCAGATCTTATTTTAAACAAATAGTTTTGAACTGACTATCTATATACCCCCCCCCCACCCCATTCTATCTCTGTGAGCTGTTAAAAAGGGCTGCTTATTCTCTTTCCCTACAATACATATTTTGTGTTTACGATATAGGTATTGGTCTATATATTTGGGTAAATGTGCCATATATATTTGCGTTTTAGTTTGAAGCATTGACTTTGTACGAGGTTAATGAGATTCGAACTCACATTAACTTCCATGACGTGGAAGTGTCTTACCATTAGACTATAACCACTTATTAGTTTGTTCTAAGTCTTATTTATATTAATCTCTCTATATTTTATATTCTTAGTAACATTTACCCTATACATTATCCCTTCTGATCACTCTCACCACATAACACTATAACATATACTATGTATAGTCTAATTACCTTAAGGATGCTATTGTCGGTTGGTGTACGATACCTTACAATAAGCCTCTATACACTAACCCTACTAGGATCGTGAGGCCTGATGATAAAAAAAATGAACCCATTGGATCATATTCTATCATATCTCATCTTATTATATTTTCTGTGATGATATTATCTTAAATGTAATGACATTATATGAGATGATATTATCCTACTCTAATCTTTATTATGCTTATATGCTTTCTATCTCTTGTCTTTTATTTATTGCTTCCCCTTAGAAGGGAATTTGTATACCTAGCTAGCCTATTTATTGAACTTGCTATATTCTCCCCCCCCCCCTTATATTATATTTTAATCTACATCGTGTGGCATATCCTATTTTATCCGTATCATTATTATTATTTGTCTCTACTCTACTCTAATCATATCACATCACACTATACCTACAAATTATCAGCCTTTTAGGCATTAGCTTATATTATCTCATGTTATGTAATGTCATGTGATTTCATATATCCTCATGTTACTCCATACATACTCATATTTTTACTCTCTCCATCCTACCATACCTTATTATTAATAACTTGATATATCTTCTATCTATATAGACTCTTCACTCTCTTGAGATTTAAATCTTCCACACTCAGGTGTTAGGCAATATGCCTTTACATCTCTTATCTATCATCTATTTATGAATTGGGATTATGCAATTCTTATCTTTATATTTTTTTTATATAAATTATAGCTATCACTTAATAAGTTCTTATTTAGTAGAACATATTTATCTTCAAAAATTATTATTGAATATTATTTTATAACAAACTCTACTACTACACTAACACTTCTATCTCCTTTTATTAGTTAGTTTACTTGTTCGCTAGTCTATTTTTGATATGCTGTTAACTGAAAGCTTGCTGCGTGCCGTTCATCTTGTAGTGCTGTTAATCTGTTGCTTCCTATACTAGCCATTCACGAAACATATATTAGTATTATTATATTATAGTAGTGTTTTTTAGTTAGGTCTGTCTTAACTAGCAAGCTTACTGAGCTCTCCACTTTACTCAACTTCCTCTAGTTATAGCTTTAGCTCTGGTTTTTATGGAGACATGTCATATATTTTTACTGCATAAAGGGTGGTTTTTTACTTATATGTCTTAACTACGTATCTTTCTATCACCCTCTACCCTTTATTAGTCTTTCCCCCCCCCCCCCCCCCCCCCCTTATTTATAATATATCATTATATTAGATTATATATAACTTACTTTATTTATTATATTTTCATTTATATATATATAACTCTATATTTTTTATATAATAATAAAATATTATATTATATTATATATATCTTGATATAATATTTTATTTGTTTATATTTTATCTATTTTTATTTATATATATATAAGGGGGCCATATACATTATAAAAGCATGACTATTTTATAGTCATGCTTTTATATAAATTTTATCTTGCCTTTCAATTACTCTCATAATGTATATCTACTATTAGATAGTACTATATATATATTATAAATGAGAATGAATACGAGTCGTTCTATTCTATGAAATTATATAGGTTTACTAAGTAAAATAGCAGCAGCTATATTATTAGCATCTTACTCACCCTACCATACTAGTCGCATAAACATACCTAGCCAAGCTAATAACTTAAAAAGTTTTGACCTCAACTTCACTAAAATTAGTTACTCATCTAAATTTTACTTTACGTATTCTTTCTTTATGTATCGTATTTTATAACATTTTTAGTAATGCCACACCCACTGTCTTTTGTTTTTAACAAAAGGTTATTCTTTACCTTTATTGATTAAGCCCCCCTTACTCTCTCACAGCATGCATGTCATTCCAAGTGGTCATGCAGGGTGGCCGGAGGAACTGTTAGCTGGCATTGCACAGCTTCTATCTCACTCATTTTATATTAGCTCACTACATTAGGTTTTTTTACTATTACATCATATTACTATACCATTCTCTTTCAAATGACACATGCCCTTTAAATAGTGTGGAGGACCCGAACCCGACCCTATTTAAACTACTCTCACACTGTATATATTATATATATATAATAATAACATAATGGCTTATGTTTATTTATTCATTTATACTCACATAAATACTCACACCTCATAGCTTGACTACATGTATGGCACGATAGTCATATTCTACTCTGACGACATTATACTTAAACTCAAAACGAATACTACGGCACTCCCTTACTAATACTACGGCATTTATATCTTTAAACAACTCACCCTGACTCCTACTATACTACGCATATTTGTTGATCTTCTGAACTTTCTGTGCTGATGAAAGTATCTGTTTATATCATTTTTTATATATTTCATGCCTATCTGATATGGGGCTACATCGCTCATCATATAGCCCTATCCTCTGCCATTTAATATGGGGCAAACCCTGCGGGGCAGGCTACACCCATATATTATCTTATTATATAATTGATTTTACTTAAACATCACTACGTATAAATATACATTTTTTCTTTTTTTTTATCCTATATTATTATATAATTTTTATCTTATTATATTTACTGATAAAATAATTTTAGCACTATTTGATATATAATCTCCATATAATATCTCTACACCTCGAGATGACGCAGGTGATTGTGAATATCGTGTACATTCAAATTCAAAATTATCATCTACACTTCGTCCTTTTATTGACGAGTAGAATTCAAATCTCTATATCACTTGTCGTACATATTATTATTATATCATACCCGTGTGAAATCACTCACTACTCTTATCTACTATATCCTACACAAACCTATCCTATTCAACTATCTTCTATTCAACCCTATCGTTATGCTATATATATTACTCACCCCCCCCCCCCCCTAATGGATGAGAGATAATCGTTACAGGCAACGTTATTTTTATAAAACTTATACACTTTATTGAGCAGGAGAGAATCGAACTCACTTTGCACTTATGCATCGATTTTACAGATCGACAGACATCCATTGTCTAACTACTCATTAAAACTATTATCACTACACCCCCCCCCCCTAACTATTTAGCTTTAGCTTTCGCTTTCTATTTTCTTTTGATTGGACTTTTGCTTTTGTTTATGCGTGAGCTTTGCTTTCATTTGTACGAATCATCTCTATTATCCCACTTCATTTTTATTCTTTCTTTCTACTATAATATATTTATTTAACGGAACTTGAACTCTACATGCTGATGCTTACACCCTAAAACATTTCTCGTATAAAGGAAAAGGGATTACTTTGCATTACCCCCCCCCCTTTACTCTATTGAATCCTTTTTAGGTTGGGTTTTATATTTTATATTAGAATTAAAAAAAAGCATGGCTGAAGCTGAATATAAAACTTACTTTACTTCACATGTAAATTATCTAAAAATAGAATCACCCTATATCTCGCCTCCACACTTTACTTTATCCTCTCGGAGGCTAATATTTTATTCTTTGTGGTTTTATTTTAAATATTATGCTAGCCATGCGTTATTCTATCCTAGTTTAACTTCATATATATCTTTTTAGGATATTTATTATCCTCTTCCTATCATACCCCCCTTCCTAAAAATAATATATAACATACTTCGACTATACTATATATTATATTTATAATATAAATATATATTATCACCCCCCCATTACATTATATTGATTCTTATATATTTTTACCTACTTTACTATAAACTATATCATCATATACTTATCTTACCCCCCCCCTTCTTATATCTATACTAGCTTTTAGGGGGGGGGCTTAACCCCCTACTAATTATACTATATTTTAACTATTAGGCAATACGGATTTTGCTTATCTCATATTTTTATTCTATCTGTCCTATACAAATATATATATTTTTATATTTTTATATATTTCTTATTTATAAATTTCTTTTTAATATATATATTATTCACTTTACAATTTTTTAAAATTAAATCCTTTTTTATTTTTTATACATATAAAAAATATATATTCACTCCCCCCCCCACCCCCCTACTGCTAATTTAGCTTAGCTAATCTATTGTTATTAATATTATACCTATATATATATTCTTATAAAGGTATATACGGCTGATCTCTATTAGGCTATACAATACCTATTCAATCTCTTCGACTATATTATTATAATAATATACATTTATATGATTTATATCCCTATATAATAACTAACTTTTGCTGAAGAAACTAGCTCATACCTGTTCACATTTTATATTTTACCCTTCAGCACATATATATAGGATACCTTAAACTGTTTATTTGGCTTATACACTCACCCATTTAGACAAAGATAGTAACATAAACATGACGTAGTTAAGACTACGTTCAAGTATTTACTAATGCTTAGGTCTAGCATAGTATTAACACTATGTAAATAGTATTATATATATATCTGATCATTCACATATATAACCATATACATATTATAGTACAAGCGTCACGGCTACAGCTTATTATATATAATATATGTATTGGCATGCACCTGCTACTGGTTCTAATTTTTATCTTATAATATATGAGTCTATTTTATATTAATATATATAATAATAGCTAGCCCCTCTCTCTGACTTGAATATATATATTTATAAAATATATATTTATTATATAAAATAATATTCTATCCTATTCTATAGTTTTTCTCATTCATGAATATTACTATACAATATATAATATATATTTTATAATACCTATATCCTCCTCCTATTATATTCTATTTCATAAAGTAAATAATTTTATATTCTATGAAATAGAATTCTATTATAGAATATTTTATATTCTAAATATAATATCCTATTTAATCATATCTTCTTCTATCCTATCATCCTCCATCCTATCATCTTCTTTTTTCCTATTATTTTTTTTATTCTATCCTATTAGAACCAATATCACATCTTCTATTTTTTTTTATTATATAAATAATATTCTATTTTATTATATTCTATTCTATTTTAGAATATTATATTCTATTTAGAATATCCTATATCCTATATATATTATTATATATATATCTATATATAGGATATATATAATATAATAATATAATAATTAATAAATATCCTCTCTCTATCCCTTCATATGCTGATATTGAAAGGATGGCATTATTTTTATCTTAAAAGATCTTATCTTTCCTTCTTATTATTATTATATATATATTATTATTATTATTATATATATATATTATATGACGTAGCCTTGCCTTCATTTAAAGATACAGAAAGAAAGAATACAGAGGATATTCTTTAAGTCTACGTAGACTGCACAGAGTCGATACTTGGAATGCAATATGATAATATTATGATATGATACTCTATTTATATAGACCAACCCACCCCCCCCTCCCTTTTTCTCTTATCCGTTTACCTTGTCTATTATTTGGGTTGAATAGACTTTTGTTAGGATGACATAGAATAGAAATGGGATAGTCTATTATAACATAAAGATATTAAGGGGGGGGATATTCAGAGCAGCAAACCGAGGGATCAGATCTATTTAAAGGTTCTAGAATTAGAGGACCTATTAATTAATAGGATAGGATTAGCCTTAGGATTTGACTATTGAAAAAATGTAACATATAATTTTAAATTATATGATAGTTTTAACATAGGATACGGAGGGATTATATAGATTAGAAGGAATATAAAACGGGATAGCTGAGCTGAGCCGAACAGAGCAGAGCGATTGGATTATATACTATACTATAGTATAAATAAAGGCTAATCTTGAACTTTATTTTTTTATGATCCATATCTTCGCGTCATATTTATGAATCTCGTTCCCGCGAGTGCCGAAAAAATCAAAAGTATAAAATACATTATGATGTATAGGCGTAGGCCTAGACAGACGGGTCGATCCCTCCCATCTACCCTCCCACCCTTAGACCACCTCTCAACAGCCTCATCGGCTGGTTAGGTTATTTTCATTTACCCTATACATGAAAACATCACGGTAAATAGGGTTTATTGACGTGGTTTTATATCCTTAAATTATTTTTATTCTCAGAGGCAGCTTTTTTTTATCAAAAGATATAAGTCTACATCCATACATGCTACAGGGCACGTCTCCATGTGAGAGGTTTTTTTTTTACCAGCAGCCACCCCCTTATTGTATTGAGGAAGGCATTGTCCCCTCTTTATAGGATATGATTATCTACTTATTATCTCTCTAACCAGAGGGGGATCGCTGCATATTATTATAATATTGAATGGCTCGGCTGCTGGCTTACCCCCCCCCCTATTATTTGATAGAATTGAATTGAATTCAATAAACATAGAAGGTCACACACCCCCCCCTTCATCTATTTTTAGTTCATAGTTTTAACTCAGCCCGCACTTGAGTTGATTTTATTAATAAATAAGGACGCGCAATTCTATAAAATTTTATGATGTGGGGGGATGGAGTGAAGTGAGAATCACCCGCCCACACCATTTTTAATGAAGAGGACGAGGGATGATGAAGGTTATAAAAAAGCTACCCTACACAACCCTATAAAAATAGTTATATCACCACTCTCTAACCATTTCATGACAAATACTATCACACACGCGTGTGTACCCTATCAGACCTACATATAAACATCTTATGAGATCCTATCATTTATATAAAAAAGTCACACTACGAACTACCCTCTCATTTCATCTGAAGTTATACAGCTATATTATAATATATATATAACCATAATCAGGTGTTGAGATGGTGCAGCATGCCCAGGGAGAGATTTGAACTCTCATCCACTCAGTCTTCAGCTGAATGCTCTACCATTGAGCTTCCTAGGCTTGTTTTGTAAGCATCGCTTGTAAAAAAGAAGAGAAGTGAGAAGAAGAAAAGAGGATTTTATAACCTAAATTTATTATATCGTGTAAATAGGAGTGAATAGAAGGCATGAGATATATTAAATATCCGTATTCTTTATAAGTCAACATAAATGACTACTGTTAGGCTTATTTATTACCCTACACCATTCATCCTCTTCTTATGAAAGCTTGCTTTAGATATTTTTTATTTAGGTCTATATATATTATATACTCTATAACACATCAACATACATTAAAACTATGAATATTATATAATATAACGAGGTTTACCACATCATACAATATCTTGTACTACTATTACTATTATTTTATTTATTATAATAATAATATAATACACTGAATGTATTTCATTTCCTCCCATTATTATATTTTTAATATTTTTTTTGAGCCATCCCAATCTTATTGAATAATATAAAATATATATCCCCCCCCCATTTTTTTACTTTATTATTATTTATTGCACACTCGTGGATACGGATCACACCTTATCAAGACAATATTCTCTTTATACCCTCTCTCTCTATCTAACAGACGATATTAGGCCTATTTTTTTAAAAAATAAATTTAAATTCTATCACGTTGCATATATGATGAACTATTAGATAGGCTACTGCTTTATACGCATCATCTCTCTTTCGTACTAACCCTTCTAAATTACATCTACATCTACATCACTTACGAGTTTAATCTATCCATGGTAAAGTAAAGGGGTAGGCTATTGTGCGGCTATGACTCTTATCCTACCCATTTATATCCAAATATGAGGTGATGGCAGATGCTAATACAAATTAAAAAAAGCTATTATTCAGGCATTATTTTTAATTTACCTATATCTATATAAATATTTTATATAGAGCCAAAGCAAAATGCGAGGATTTCTAAAATTTATATTTATATTTATATAGATATAGTGCTTGCTTTTTATGATTTATATTTTTCCTATTAAGAATGTTTTATATCTAGGGCACGATCAGCGTAGTCAAGAAGGCTTAGCACTCGACTTTTAGTTTCTACATTTATTGGAGCTTCTGAGAATCGAACTCAGATTTTAGTGATGCAAACACTATGTATTACCACTATACTAAAGCCCCCCTCCCTCAGCTATACGTTAACTCTATCTTTTGAAGATAAAGAAAATATAAGATTGCGGGGGTTTTGGATGTTCATACCATTATCCTTCCCATGGAAACCCTCAACATTTCGCGGGTTGAGGTTGAATAGGTATTATGAGGTATAAGGTCTAATGTACAATTTTATATTATTAAATAATATAAAATTTAATTAAATTTTATTTTATCCTATAGGGACGGGACTGATTATTTTATCATTCCATAAAACGTATACGTTTTTAGTACCTAAATAGGTATTATATTGATAACTGTCTCTATTTTTTTTATTTTTATACGAAATTTATATATAAACAGAAGTCCTAATGTACATCACCTTACAAAGCGAATATTGACTCACTCACTATATCACCCTTCTACTTTACCATATCTTGATACATCACGAAATACTAATAGTTCTTATGCCGAGTTTGGGTTATTATTTATATCTTGATAAACCTTAATCCCATCAACCCCACCCATCCCATCCCATACTGCAAAGATCTTATACTATACTACGCGTGCTATATCTTATACACACCCATTCGTATATAAATTTGATTTGAGCCTTATTTTATGTTGAGGGTCTTGTCATTATTTAATAATGCTCATTCTAACCCTGTCGTATAGTGTCATCAAGAGCCCACACCACTGTCTTCGAATACCGAACTGTAAAAATATTATTATATAATAGTTCATAACTATAAACCTAGGGATCTTCTACTTTACTTCACTCCTGTCATGAATGTCGAGTGGGTCATAGGATGTATTTATGCTTCTTATTTATATAGGATTTTACCTTCTTTTTATTGCCCGTTCGGCCTGCTGTACGTAAGTGTACTACGCCTAACATAAAGGGAATGAGCTATAATATATATTCAACGAATACGGCCGCCGTATTATTAGATCACGTTGATATTATCTAATCTTTCTACTTAGAGAGGGAGTGCTAGCATGTTCATGTTTTGAGGAGTCAACATATCTATATCTACTCATCTTAAGTTTAGCTTTACTTATTTTTTTTTTCATTAATATGAAATGGACAGGAATCTATAATTCTATAGAATAAAGATAAAACTTTTTTTATCATCCCTATCTCATCTCAACATGGAGAATGGGATTGAGATCATATGCAATAACTGCACAGATACATGTTTTACGGCCACGATGACAGAGTCATATCATACCACCCTCTCTCTATCTATTACAAACTATAGAGGGCTGGTTTACACAACACGTATTGTATCTTTCATATTTATTATACTTGGTTCCCTGGTTTTTTTATAATATTATTTCACCCTACTGCTACTGCAGAGAGTTAAATTACATTCTTTTTTTATACCATACATTTATGTATTATACATTCTTTCTTTATACGATACATTAATGTATTATACATTAGTAGGGTCCTTTTTATATATTTATACTCATATTTTTATGCATATTTCTTAGTCTAATTTTTTATTATGTGTGTTGAGATATTCCATTTTACATCCTATTTTAAGCAACTATTCGCGGCGGCTTACATATTACATCCTAATGTGAGGAGAAGATGCGCTGACGAAAATGAGATAGGATCATACCCCTCCCCCCCCCCCCCACCATCAGGGTCTGGTCTTCTCAGAGTTTTAGTTACATTTTAAACCCCCCCCCCCAAAAAAGGGGTTTTTTACTTGTTTTTATTCATACTGAACATCAGATCGGCGTTACGAAATTATGAATATAAAACTGAGCATTTCGATTTAGACCTAGCTTTCTTATTTTTCAATATCTGGTTTAGATAAAAACCTTTATGACTACGTACAGTACACTTTTTATCCAATTCGTATGATTATCTCGCATTATTGTCCCGTCTCTACTACTACTGTATTATATATATGTATATATGTGCTACTGCTAGTTTATAGACCCGCCGCCGCAGCCCGTACTTTTAACGTAAACAAAACTCTAATATCTATACATTATTATTATATTACTCACTCCTAAATCGAATCTTATATAGACTACATCGGCTAAGCCTATCCTATTTAGGAGCTGACTGCTATATATATTTATATATTTTATTTCTGCACATTACATTACCATAGGTTATGAATAGAATAACTTTTTATCTTTCGCATCATACTTATCTTAAACTGCTCGGTAAGGGGCTGGCTGCTGCTGTATATATCCATCTATGTCCCCCCCCCATTTTATTATGTTATAAAACCATAACATCATTCTATAAAAAAAGTAAACTATCTACATCGAAGTCCATCGGAGGCACTCAGCCTCATCTTAGTGTATATCTATCTATACCGATATTTATCTATCTATTTATATTATAAAATATCTTACTGTATATCACCTCCTCTTTCTTACCTCTTAAACCTTCACAAACATAAAATGTGGCGATCATAGTATTTATTATATTAGCTTTTTAAGCTGATTATTATTTTGGGGGGGGCTAATGGGTTCGTTCTTTCATCTTTTTTATCGTTACCCTATTTACATACCCCCCTCTTCTCTACTGCGCAGCGCACGCTGCGCATCTTGGAAGCATTATTTTAAATAATGCAAGATACGCAAAAGCTATCGCCATCACCATCGCAACATTTTCTTATCGCCGTCATACAGTCTACATATGTATGAGGGTACTAGTCTTATAGTCTCCGCCGTTCATAGAGTTATATGTTTTAGTGCTACGCAGTCGTATTATATACGTTAAAGGCCTATAGCTTCACTGCATCTAATACTTACTTAAACAGGGCTGGCCATATACAAATAGTTCATTACTATTCACATTTATTATTAATGCTAAAGATCTATAAGATATAAATCTTTCTTTACCTCCTTCGGCTATGCCTTACCCCCCCCAAATATCTAAATATTCGGGTTTTGTTATGTAGCTAGCATACGTTCACCCTGACATCATATAGCCTGCCGTAGTGATATTTTATTCAATTAAACAATAATACCATTCCAATTCATTTTATTAAATGAAGGTAAAAGCACATAACACCTAAAATTTTTATCTCTCGCCACACTAACACTTATCAGGAGATTGTCATACACACACACACATACTTATTATTTTCATATCAAAACCCTTTCTTTATCGGAACTGATCTTATATCTTTATTTATCACTAACCCCCCTCCCTGCACAGCCATGCTGCGTGGGATTCCAGGGTCCGGAAAGGATATATATAACTCCTCCGTCAACGAAATATTTACATTTAGTTAAGGCTTGGTGTGATAAAAGCCTAGCCTGATCATCGAAGCTTAGAGAGATGTGTTAAAAGGTATATACTTCCTTATTTTTATTAAAAAAAATTTATAAATCACTAGGATCCTATTCTTGGAACAGCGGACTTATAACAAACTCTTCTTGAACAACACTCAGTGTGCTAGCTGATATTTACGGTATTTATTTTACAAAACCTCTACAAATACCTATACAAATACCGATACATCCCGTACTTTTTTTACTTGCCCTCGTTGTTGGCATATTATCTACGGCCACAATACGCCGTAGGTATTTATCTCCCACTCTCACAGCTCTGAGCTGCTACTCTTTTTTATTTTTATAAATTGTGTTTGCCGTTGAGTATATATTGATATTGGAGTTCTACACACCTTACCTTCTATAGCGCTACTTGCAGATGAGCTGGAATTGAATATTTAGTCAAACTTATACATGCTTATCTCTATATTTTATTACCCTATTGCATTAGCTCCTATTATATATTATATTGTGCTGTCTACTCTACTCCAACTCCATTTACAAACGTGAACTTTACAGTTTATCATGACTACCTGCCTCGAAGCCGTGCTCATTATGCCTTGCTATTAGGAGCTTTTATCCCCCCCCCCCCCCCCCAAAGTCTTTCCTTTCACCTTTGTATTATAGGATTATTGTATCTTATTAGGGCTTATTCAGATAATCTCCATTATACTAATGCTAGTTTTAATCTTATCTTATTTAGCATTAGTCATTCAGCATGATTCTCAAGTATTATCAACCCCCCACCCCAAGGCCAAGGTTTTATCTTACATGTACTAAAAATTGCTCTTACTCACGTTAAACAATAGTGATAGTGATAGTGATAGTGATATTCAGGACTTGACTACTATTAAGTTGGTGTAAGTAAAGCAATGTTACCCAAAATGCTGTATATGTATGCCTAGCCCCTCTTGTATTTTAACCCTTTTATAATATTCTTAAGCGGCTCACTCACTCTACTTACCCCCCTATCTCAACTTACTTAGTCTCAGCGTCGACCGTAAAACAAAATATCTTACTCGGTGACGTGACTTCTCATACCATTACCTTATTTAGTCTTCTTACTTCGATTGATTTGTCTCGTTTTCCTGTTTGAATTAGAGATATTCTAATCTCATCCTTTATATTCTATATGGTCTATAAGGTGTATACTCCTGATTATTTTATTCTATCTCTGCATGAACTACACCCATCTTATTTTTAGGGTGTAGAATATGCATATGCATTTCGAATAGGTTCTCTTTCTGGTGTGAACTCAACGAACCACCCCCCCCCATCTTCACTTACTTTTGAATTAAACGGCATCTTACCTATACAGGGTAACTACCTCTTACATACCCTGTTTCTGTAGCATCCCTTTTCGAATCTCTTACTCCTTTCGTATTAAAAGTTATTATACATAGACACCCTACTGTAAATAGTAGCTGCTCTATAAACAGGGTTATTTCGGATTGATATTGTTGACCACTAAATATACTTAGTCCTTCAAAATCTATATTTATATTACCTATCGTTAGTATCCCACATGTAACAAAAATTATAACTGTTAGTCTCGTATAATGAAAAGCATTAACAGTGTTAGAATTTAGCGGAATCGCTAGACAAAATATTATTATCCCCATCAGAAGCACCCCCACCCCTTCTTTATAAACATTTAAGTATCTCAAACTATAACCTATTATAACATACTCTACATTATATTTAAGGGTTTATTTATGGATTCTTTTATGGGTCTCTTTCTTGAGGGATAGATTGATTTATTTAGGAATGTGGGCCCACCATCTCATATCACATAATCCGTTATACAAAGCTACAAAACGGGTTTACGTCATTTATCTTGTATTGCATGGTATCCATCTCTAACTAAGGTTTATAACTAACTAAGAATAATCCCCTTTTATACATATCTCTATATATGACAGACGAGAGAGGGGCCAAACAGAGTTGCATGCATATTTTACTTCTCTTCAGGAAAACATGCTCATCTCTATTTAGCATGGGGTTTTGGCATTCTCAACACAAAACCGGCACTCCATCTTTTTATACGATACATAAATAAAAATACACAACATCGAAACATTTTGGAGTGGTAGTTTGTTGTAAACCCACAAACTATCAGATGTACCAAACAAGATCCGGATGACATTTTTTTTTATTACGGCTACTATACTTATAAGTAGGCATATATAAATAAAAACATTATTATAATATACACTCTCTACGTGAGGGTGAGGGTGCGGCGGGTATATAAAATATAAAAATTAAAACCTGATTTTAGTTAAGAATAGTCTGTTTATACTATACTCCCTATCCATCATCGTAAGTTTTATTTTCGAAAATAAAACCATTTTTCAATTATATTAGTTATATTTATATAAATATATATTTATTAAACCCACACCTTCCCCCCCCTCCATTTTTTTAGTGTTACCTAACCCCAAACATCCTTATACTTTATTATTCTTATTTTGAAGTAACTTGAAGGAAGGGTGTAACACATACATATACTTTCCAGTTTGAGAGGTATAGGCTTTATATTACCACCCACTAAAAACCAACCCGTACCACTTTTTAATTTCGTATTCTTTCTTTCTGTATCGTATTTATTAATAATAAACGGATACTCGACATACACATACTATGACAATAATATTGTGCGGGCTTAGTTTTATATTTAACTTTTTAAGATCTCTATTTATTTACCAGGGTTCGGTTCGTCATTTATATTTATATAGTAGGCCTATTTTTTATTAATAAATATTGTGGCCTGATTAAAATAAAAAATGAGGGGGGGGGAATATTAGCAATGTCCTTCAGTGCAGTGCGTCAAGTTTCGAGCCTTGTAGTATTGTGTCAGATGGTACCTACTTTCTCACCGGATATCAACATCTTATCTCGTACTTATCCATCCTGGTAAAAATATCCACATAAATGCACAAATATACTTAACCTAACCCAAGGTATTTATTTTAGCGAGTCGATCTGATCATCTCTTACGCCTCCATCTTAGGCTCTTTATTTTAGCTCTTTATTCTTATAAACTAAACCTCAGCCATTCATTTCAACTATTAAAACCCCATGACAGAAACAGAAGGGGTCTCATAACTAGTATTCTTAAGCATATTGTTTATAAACTCTCATACCCTCTCTCTACATATGACAGACGATATATGGCCCTTAGGTTACACATTTAACTGAGGTCTTTTTTACAAACATAAATTATTTATGCTAAGGACCTGCTAACAAGACCGGACCCATTAATAATTAATATAAATAAATCTCGCTATACTATCAAAATATTTTTTATCACACCTTTCTTTATCTCACAATCTTTATCTCACAATCTTTATCTTTTTATGTTTTATTTATTTCTGTATTGTATAAATAAATTAAATTATTTTAAAGGTATAGTAGGGTTATGTAGATAGCATAGCGTGCTGACTAGGGCTGTTCACCACAATTTACTGCAATGCATTGCAGTAGCGAAAAAAACGTGGTTCCCCTCCCCACGAGGATTTTTATTTTTGCATAAAGCACACAACACCTGCTATACACCATGTTCTTATACTAATGCGTAGGCTTTTACGCAATACGTCATACTTATTATTTAATCTATTCAATCCGTCTATAAATAATGAAATGAATATTCTTTCTTATATTTAAATCACCTCACTCACGATAATCTATTTATAACTCTCTATGTACCTGTTACAGTGTGTGTTAAAGCTGGGTATGCCAACTCATCCCCCCATTAAGGGAGGTTAAAGTTTAGGTATTCTAATAATGGAGAAAGGGAGGGAGGGATCTTATATAAAAACTCGAACAAACTTATATAAACGAAACGCGCAAACTTAGAACAAGTGAAATATTCACTTGTTATTCGATTAATGTGCAGAGATAAACATCGTATAAATTAACTCTTTTATACTATACGTACTCTTGTCTTGTCACTCTCACGGCTCTTCTAGCATATTATACTCATTTTTTGTAGTGTTTGTGCTATAGTCCTATGGTTATAAGTTTTGTGTATCTACCAGTCAAACTTAGATATCCTTTTATCTATATTAAATATATTCAATCATAGCATTATATCCGTATTCTTTAATCAAAAAGGATATATATTATTAAAACCTCACCTCATTAGTCCTTAGCTTTTATATATTGTCTTTATATATCTTACATATTACTGTAAAACATTACTATAAAACGAGTTCCTGTGAAACAATGCTTTTATGAATAGGCTGCGCGGCAGCATCCAAAAGAAAATATATCATTTATATTTGTGGACATATTATATTGAATAATGCTTAAAATTTTTATAAATGTTTTAACCTTCACACTAAGCAAGTTTTTATCTTCTCTTCTTTAGCCTAAATTATCCGAATTGCTTACTTGCTTGCTTGCTTTTTATAGATTATATCCAGGGGTTATTAGGATAAAGCCTTGAACAGGATATTTACTTTCCAGTTGAAGAGCTACTGACTATATTATTACTATTTATAACTGAAAAAAAATATTACGTAACATAAAATATTTTTTTTATTTTATGAAAGAATTAGCTTTTTTTATTTTACTACTCTGAATCAGTTTCATTTTTATGAAAACAAAACAACCCCTGCCTGTTGTCACAAAAAACCCAACCATCCAATGAGGATGTTACATCTTACCACCTTAGAGGTTTAGGGATTTTATGACATACAATTAAGCCTATAGCTCTATCTATAGGCTTATATAATAATATTAAGCTTATATAGCGCTTTTATTTATTTTTTATAACTCAACTCGCACCCAGGGTTTATAGATTAACTATATAAATTATATTTAATCTTTATACCTACAGATTCATATTCCCCCCCCCTTCCGTCTTAGTCTATTGACTGCATCAAGCTTCTCACAATACATACGGCTGATATAAGCTTGAACACGCAGTATAACTTGTTTTAAACCTTCGATTAGGTATTGAATCAATCCCACCCCCCCTTTAATGTATGTATTCCTCATGTCACCCAGTTTAACATGAACAAAAAACGGTTGTGATTATAAATTACGTTTTACAATGGTTCGTTATATCATCGTATTTTAGGCTTGGCACACTATTATCACCCCCCCCTCAACACCTCAAATTTTTTAGTGTTATATAAGGGGGGGTGATATATAAATAAAGTTTTTTATTTATACGATCCTATTCTAAAAACTTATACTCTTACTGAGAACTTGCCTGCCCTCTATAATCCCCCCCCCTGTGCCTGCCTATATAGAACAGAACATCAGGTTTATTTACTTTTTTATACGTACTTTACTATTTTGACTCTTACGGTTATAAGCAGCTGAGTTCTAAAAATCATTTTATGTAGTGTCTGTGCAATAGTAAAATGGTATAAACTTTTATTTTGCACTTCTGTTTATTTCTCTTTAGTCCAACTTGAACTGACATATCGCTTATAAAGCAGCAGGCTTATAGTCTGACTGCTTCGGCTCAGTACTCAGTACTTATCGAAAAAGTTGTTACCCTCATCCCCCCTCTCTTTACTATATAGAAGGGTAGGGCTGCGTATCTATAATGGACTAGTTACTATTTAAAGTAATTTACGCCAAACAAAGGACTTAAAACAAAATAGCCATGTGCATGTGCATACTTACCATGCTTTTGATTCGCCGCGACATTAAATAAAATCCGTTCGAAATCAAAACACAAAAGATCGTGTATATATTATTAGTACAATAGGATCAGGTTCTATGTAATGAATCTTTATCTTAAGGGAAAATTTTAAACATTCTTTACCATGTGGGGGGTTATTATTCAATATACCTCCCCCCCCCCCCTAAATAAATCGGAGAATGTTATTTACCGATTTATTTAGGATTAAATAATGTTTCACTTTACGTAGTTATTACTATTTTTACTATTTTATAACTTTGTCAACCCCACATGCTGAATCTTATAAAGAATAGAATAAAATTTGAATACATTACATTACATTCTTCATTCTTTTTTTTTCGTATATAGCCTCGGTTTTTATTCATTTTTTTTATATGAAAGTGAACACAAAGTTTAAAGCATATAGTTATTCATCATTCATCAGCATACCTCACATAACCCCCTCATATTAATGGAACATCTACATCATTTTTTAGTTTTCCGTATTCTTTCTTTATGTATAGTATTTTTAAAATTTTGAGAGCTAGGCATCTCCGTTACTTAAATCTTAATTTTAAGCTTACTTTTTAGACTTATATTTATTATTGTCTAACAACAAAACCAGGGTTTAGGCTTTATTATATATACAATATATTAATACCCCATTTCCCTTTTTATGGTCGTATTGTATTAAGATATTTTATAGTTTCCATCTGAATGATAATCTTTAGCGCCGGTTTGATTTTAGCAGGTCGAATACTTGAACTGACATTATAACATAAAACCCTATTCTTTCTTTATATATCTAATATAGATATAATATAATATAGTTTTGAACTCTTCAAATTTATCCCCAAAAAATGGGGATCCCACGCATAGCATATGACGGGTAGGAGGGGTCGAAGGTTTTATAAGATGGATGTTAATTATTACATTAGCTAAAAATAGTATACTCGACTCTCGTTGCTTACAGCTTGCTTTAGGGATATTCTTATAATCTTAACATTTTAGGTTATTAACGTTACATCGACCTAATCCACATAATTATGATGTTTTAAGTGCGTTGCAGAGGGGGATAAAATGACTAAACTGATCATTATTTACAAACAGGATTCATGAAAGACAGAATCATTTTTCCCTGTATAACATTTTCACCTTCTAAGACACAGCTTGGCAACTAATATAATACTTTAGAATATTCTAAAGGATAGGGTTCTCTAGTAAATCAGAATGGGTTTGTTCTAAATTTCAGGTTTTATTTGAGATCGTTCTTGGATAGGTTACATCCCTGGCCTGTTCTTAAACATTATACTCACCTACGGAATAATATACCCTCTTTACTAAAACTAAACCCTCCCCTGGTTATTATTGTTTATAATTTTATTATCGCATAATACAAACAACCCCCCCCCCATTCCATTCATATGGGTATAACTGTGAGTCTCGTATCGTATTATGAAAAGCTTTTATAAAACGTATAATATTGCATATTGGCTATACTTTTTTTGCTTTTCCTTATTAGCATAATAATTTATGGGCTTATCATCATATCCTTATACATTTAGTTACTCGCTGTAATGTCGAAGGCTACTAGAATGCAAGGAATAAAAATGATCATCCCAATTACAATTGGCAGTAGAATTAGTCAACATGCTATCATCAGTTGATCGTATCGTAGTCGTGGCATACTAGCTCTTACTCATACAAATACAAAACAAAATACTGATGTCTTCAGTCCCAGAATAATACTCTGTGTATTAATAAATGTGTAGTTCTCTATCATCTCTGGCATTATTCACCCACCACAGAAGAGAATAGAAGTTAGTGCAGACATCAGAATAATTGATGAGTACTCAGATCTTGGATGTTATCATTATCTTCTAACCCCTCTCACTTATTTGACCCCTCCCACACGTAGGGAATATGCGTGGAGGGGGATAGGGAAAGCATATAATATTATTTCCAATAGTCACCCACTGGAACAGACTATGTCATCATCCTTCTAATGTAGATATTATCTATGTCATCATTTTTTGAAAGGACGGAGAGCTTTCGAGAGGAGATTATGGTTGTAGTGCTCACTCCTTAGTCGTTGAACGTTTTAATCCTCTGCCTCCATTTGATTTACTTAAATCAGGATTATTTTGGCTATTTTACCTACTGAAAATTAACTTCGCTGCAAATGTTGTTGTTCTTTAATATGTGTTTCACAACATGTTCTTGCAATTCACTCCCTTTTCTATCTAATCTTGCGATTTTATGTCACCTGTTGATGAAATACATTGTAAAAATAATCCCACTTATATCTGTATTATACCCTGATACTAGCTCACTCTCCGCTTCGCTTAGATCAAAAGGCGTCCTATTTGTTTCCGCTAGTGCACTTATAAATCAGATTATAAAGAGAGGTAGCAGTGGTGCTACAAATCATGTTGATTGTTGATGCATAATAATCGTAGTATAATTAAATGAACTTGTTATCATGATAATGGCCAGAATGACACTACTAATAATTAGTTCATAAGATAGCATCTGGGCTGTAGATCTAATCCCTCCCATAAATGCAAACTTAGAATTAGTTGATCACCCCGCAAAAATTAGCCCATATACCGCTACTGATGATAGTGCTATGGAATATAGTACACCCAGTGAAAGATCTGCTAGTGCTAGCCCTATACCTATAGGTATGACAGCTCAACCTATTAGTGAAAAAAATAGTGTCACTATAGGTGCTATAAACATAAGTACTTTATTCGCTTGATGAGGTACAATAATCTCCTTCACAATTAGCTTTAGCGCATCTGAAAAAGGCTGTAGTACACCGTATACCCCTACTACATTTGGTCCTACTCTACGTTGTATTGAAGCCATAACCTTTCTCTCAATAATCGTTATAAATGCTACCGAAAGTAGAATCGGTACTACTACTACTACTACCTCCACAAGACTATATATTATCCCTATAAACATTTTATCTATTTATTTATCATCATTTACATATTCCTATCATCCGCTCTTATCCTTCATCCCTACTCTGGTTTATTAATTCTGTATTTTTAGGAAATTTGATTCATGACTTATCTTTAGGCAGTTTATGCTTTTATATGCATCGCTTTGCTATATCTATCCTAAAACAATTCAAGATGTAATATATATATATATATATATCTTTTTTTTCATTTAATGAAAATTAAATTTGACCCCCCCCTACCACACGTCATATGCGTGGAACTCCCGGGGTATAGATAAATGTTATATCCCCCCCCCACACATCCTATCCTACATTCAGTGAATAGAGGTTCCGCTATATATATATATATATATTATATATAATATACTATAGAATATAGTCTTATAATCTAAGATACGGCAGCTCTACTATGACACACCCAACCATACTACACCATACCAACCATACCTATAACCCCACCTATAATCCATTCTATTATATCTATAAAAAATAGAGGTAAACCAAAATAGTTCCTGAAAGAACATGATAAACACCGAGAGAGATATTATTATATATATATATATATATATATCACTAAAGTAAAGTAAAGTAAAGTAAAGTAAAGTAAAGTAAAGTTTAGTAAAGTAAAGTAAAGTTTAGTAAAGTTTAGTGAGCCAACCAAAAAATGTGCTCATTCTCTACCTTTACTTTCATCTTTAATAATAAATCGAATGATATCAGTATTATAAACAATAGTTTTTATTCATAATATTATTTATATAACTATTATTATAATTATTATTATAATAAGGAGGAGTTATTATATATATAATATACTAAGGAACCTTATAATATATAACATCTTCAGAAGATGGGGTATTATTATATTCAAATTATGAATCCTATTTAACATCATCAACATTAGATAGTGCATTATTTATCATGAGGCATCATGATAATCAGAATCCTCATCCCAATCACACTATCATTTCACTGAAACCTCTGATATAAAATAAGTCAATGAATCATACACTGATAATCATCATAATAAAAATTATTTATTCCTATCCTCTGGAATTCAATATCCTCAACACCATGATCATAATCCTTGAATCACATAAACATCCACACCATCCTCATTATTATATGATAAAGGAGGATATATCCGACATATACGGATGGATGACAATCCATCATATCATATGATACATCACCTACTGATACTACATAACTCTATTAAACAGCTTACTATTTTTTATTTAAATATTATATATAATATTTTTATTGAAAAAACAATACCTAACTTGCTTAGGCTTAATACTCTATCACTACTCTATCACGATATTATGAAAAAAAGAGGGGTTAGGACTATTCTGTTCATCCCCTTTTTCGGGATTTAGGTTACCATCCTTCATGGAGGGATTTAAGGTAAAGCCAACCATAGTACATTTATTATCATCTGATGATGATATTATCTATTTTATATCTCTACTATTAACTTACTTTATAGATTATATCTTTCTCCCTATCAGATAAGGGATAAATATCGTTTATAGTTATCAAATAATATATGGCTATTTACTATAACATACCTATAACCATAGTGACACATTTTATTAAAAAAACATAAGGTATGATACCGATACCTTTTTTATAAAAAATGATCACTAAGACATACATACACGCATTCAGACATATTACCATACTGAGTTATATTGAATGATTCTATTTATTTATACATCTATTTTATATAGAAACAATAATTAAAACTAACCTATTTATTAATATAATATAAATAGAGTTAAAGAAGGATTGGATTAAAGTCTGCACTGCAATACAATACCTCACTATACTATACATTACCTTACCTAACCCTACATTATTATACTATCATATCTCATACACCTACTCAACATTATCGTAGTTTTACGTAGTAAATATACATGCTACTATGCCTTACACATACCTTACTAGACACCCTATCATACTCTCTATATACTATATTTATATATATACCCGCTTTACTTAACCCGCCGATCTCCATCTCTCGTTACGTTACTATCCATACTCACTTTGCTTTGCTAAAAATATATTTGGCTAAGTGATATAAAATAGTGATCAGATCTTTTATGTTCAGGTCCTTTGCTTTTCACATTTTATTATGAGAATAATTCCTACTTTATCCATCCCTCAACGTTAACCTGCACACCCGTGTGTGTATTATTATTGAACCACTTGGATCGGAATCGGATCCCCCTACACCCCCCCCCCTGTATATATATATCGTTATCCTTAATCATTACACATCACATCCCATCTTAGGTTTTTTATTAGGGTTGTCTGTCTTATGACTCTTTTTTTTTATTTTTTACGATACTCATATTAAGACTTATACTCATACTTAGACTAATACTGACATTTTATATATTAAAATACATGTTTTATGCATTTTAAATATACCCTTACCTTATTTAAACTTTTACTTTTCTAGAGCACGTATCATCTCATCTCGCTAACTATACATTAGCACTGTTCTTTATCTTTATCGTATTACTACTTTTATACTCTATTTCCTGTAAAACACATTATAGCATATCCCTCTCTCGCTAAGGTTTGGTACTTTTTCGTTTACCTATCATAATGGGCTTTAGCTTGTAAGTTTTTTATTTATAGCCATCATCATATTCTACATTCTTCAAAGGGTTAAAAATAAAAATTATAGATGATATCTATAAGGATTCCGTATGTATTATCATAATACATGGATCCTCATTATTCATATAAAATATATCGATATAAATATAATTATTTAGTATCTTTTGATGATGTATTTTCTACTTCTTGATGCTGTATCTTAATATTTTTATTAAAAAATACTTTTTTTACTTGCATAATCTATTCTGTTTAGGTAGTCTAGTGACTCCGTTTTGTTTCTCTATATTCGATACCTACTACATGGACTCGAAGGTTTCATCCTTGTATTGACAGTTGAAGATCCTGTTGTTGTTTTGTAGGTTTTTATTTCTTTGTTGATGTTTCCGTTGTATAGTTGATCTTAAATCTTGACCCCCCCCCACCCCACTCATTTCATTGAAATTTTTTTTCTTGGAACTTAAATATCCATACATTTTCATTATACAACTACACCCCCTCCCACATGTCATATGCTATGCGTGGGATCCCCATTTTTTGGGGGTAAATGTAGGTTTCATAATTGTTCGGTTATCATTGCTTTTCAAGGAAAATACTTCATTCAAAAGTACACACGGGAATTGAACCCGAAAACTAATAGGTTGCAACTATTGTGTAGTACCGTCTACTCGTGTACCTCTACCTCCGTTATATTAACTATTTTACCACATCACGTGGTTTTCGGCGGCTGGCTTACATCTTATCACTCATGCTATTCTCTTCTTGGTCATACTGAACCCTATTTTTTTTAGTACAAAACTATATACCCACCCCCCCTCTATACTTATCGTATATTATATACTAAACTACATTTCCTACTCACTCTTTACCCTACAACATCCCTATCCCTCATTATCATGTATTTTTTTACCCTCCCCCCCCCCCCACTTTTTTGTACTTATATTAATAATAACTACGGCGTCGGCATACTTATTCGTAATATTAGTATTAACTATGCCTTGATATTAAGTAAAACAGGGCTTACGTAAAAACAAAGTTTAGATCTTACGTCTTTATTATACTCAACAACTAGCTGGCATTTACTTTTTCATACTTATTATTATTTTTCATACTTACTCATGCTTATTATCCCTACTCATCAATAATACTTATTTATAAAACGCCATTATTATACTTATCCCCTATACTAAAACTTATATTATACTTTACCTTATCCTATCTCATTATTACCAAAACCTTTCACTTGTTCGTCTACTACGTTGTATAAAGTAACGTACCCTGCTGGCTGCAGCTTATTCATATCTATTTCCCCCTAAATCTCCCCTCGGGGGAGCATTGACCCTACCTATACCCTTTACTACCTCTTTATTACCTCTTTATTATAAATATCTTTCTCCTACCACTCTCTCTCGAGCCATTATATATTATGCTGTGTGTGCGAGAGGACTACAAAGTAGAACGAACGAACATCTTAAACGTAGGGGGAAGGGGGGGGGAGATAAACAATACCTCCATTATTTTTGGTATATCAAATATATTACTGATTTTATCAGTTTAACACTACAACCTCCCCACCTATTTACTCCATTAAAACCTCTTTTTTGCTATAAATATTATTCTATCCTATTTGGATGTACGAAACCCATATATTGAATATCACATTTTATTCCTGGATATATAGGATATATATATATCCTATTTCATTTTTTTGCCTTGATATGGATAGGATATGATATGATATTCCACGAAATTCCTGGATATCCTATCCTCCTTTATATTCCATGGATATACTTATCCCATTATATAAAAACGTGTTTAGCTCCTTCACCCTACCCTCTTTATTATAATATCATCTCCGCCTTCTCTCTCTTCTATATTACCTTCGCAACGCAAAAATGTTATTTTATCAGCATTATATTTTATTTTTTTAGCAGCTTTATATAATATATATTATTTTAAATAATAAAATCCTTCATATATATATATATAAATTATTGATATATAATTATATTACCCTTATATTTTATTTTTTTTTAGATAAAAATAGCTTATCACCATTATATAACAGGTTATTTAATAATAATTATATAGGATTGATTTTATTAGCATTATATATATATTATATATATATTTACTATATATTATATAGGGCTATATTTACATTATTTAGAATAATATAATCATCACTATATATCCATTATATTTTATTAGATCTTATTATCTATCCAACCCCCCCCATCATCTTCATCTTCCCACACGTCATGTTATATGCGTGGGATCCCTGGTGATATTTTTTGATATCCTTATCTATCCATTATATCTTATAGGTTTTTATTAGCTTAAAATAGGAGGAGGAGGGGGGAATTTTTTAAGATTAGATCACATTTTATTATCTGAGATAATATTTTATTTAATAAATTTATTATTATTATATTATTATATATATATTATTATTATATATATATATTATATATAATATGCTAGTCCATCGAATAATAATATTTATTTTATAATATTAGTTTCAACTAATAATATTAGCATATCATACAATGATTGATAATTTATGGTATCCATAATGAACCTATTATATTAATATAACAGGTTTGTTGGTTTTTAATATGATAGATGTTAATATTAGATGATAAGACGACGAATATATTGATCGCCGCACTCTAACTGAGTTACTATTCACGCTAAGGTTGTGTGGTGTCTAATTATTAGACATATTATTATTAGACATATTATTTATACTCAGTATGAGTTTATAAAGTATTATATCACATTACTATGTACAGCCCCGCCTTGCCTATTATAAGTACCCCCCTACCCCCCCATATAACCCTCCATCTCTTATCTTCTCATTTATAATCTTACCTTTGTATTTATAATAATGCAGCTACTCTAATATTCTTATATTCTTATATATATTAATATATATCTCGAAGAGAGAGATGGATATGTTATCGACGTGTAGATAAGGAATATCATACCTTATAACAAATAAACTTATAATAGGCTTTTTTAATAAAAGCAAGCTTATGATAAATGGATTGCAAGATGCTGTATATTTGACGAGGTCAATATAATATACCTTTTGACACAATTCCCTCATCTCATCATCTCGAGAAGAGAATAATAACATAACGAACGATATTAAGGATAATTGTGTTATTTTTTATATATATTTATATATATAGCATGTGCAGATCAAGGTGTGACGCAAGATGTAATGTGGTATGGATTGTAATATTATACGACTAGGCCGCTCTTCATATCTTAGTCATTCCTTGTCAAGCCCTTCATGTTACAGTAAAGGTCACAGTTATAGTTATCATTATAGTTATATTAAGGCTTATTTTATACTTCTAGTAATTATTATAAATATAGTTCTAGTTTATTTTTATAGTTATAGAATAAAGTTAGTGTTATAGTTATAGAAGAGAGTTATAGTTAGAACTATATATATTTATATATATATATGTATGTATAGCTTTACCCCCCTTACATTACATTACTTTACATTATATTACCTAACCTTACATTACCTAACATTACATAACATAGCCTATTTCCTTATAATTAAACATGGGGGGGGTTATATCTATATATAAAGATAAAAAAAACACGATGATCCATGTGGATCACCTAGGTAGTATAGTATATATTATATTCCTGTCATTATATCCTTCACCACAACACATATATCTGTTTGGCTAGGTTATATTTTATATAAGGAGGAGGGAGAGGGAGATATTTTTTATAAATAGCTAGCTGTAGAAGGTTGTATTATTACAGGGAGACCGTAATGTAAATTAGTAAGGTTTTTATTATCCTCTATTTTTGCAATGAGGTATATTCTTTATCTTAATCCTTCACTACATCTTATTCTTTCTGCATAGATATGGGATAAGGAGGGGTAATGCTATACTCTAGCTTAGCATTGCCTGTCATTTTTTACCCATGCTATGTTAGATATTCATGCCATTATATGGCTATTGTTATTATATGGCTATTCTATATTCATGCCATGAATATAGAACAAACATATTTTATTTCCTTGCTATTCTATTTTATGGCTATAATCTTCTTATATTTTACGGCTATTATATAATATTTTATATTTAATTGCTATTATTTTATACTATAGGCTGTTTAGGCAATATAATATTGCTGAAACTTAAATAGGGGGGTAGGGGAGGGTATCCTATAAAAATAGGATGCGCGCGCCTGTGCAGACAGGCTGGAGACAGAATAAATATAAAGGCCTTTTTAAGGTTAGTGTATACCCCCCCCTTTTAAAGAAGGAAGTTACACTATTTTGAAGTAAACAAACGACGCTATCATCTTTTTCAAGATTCGAACTTGATCCAATGTTTTAGAAGAACATGGCTCTACCATTAAGCTAAAAAGACATGATGTGAGACATTCACATATATATGTGTGTGAGAGAGAGTCCCACTCCATCGGTCTCATCCATTCTTCCATTTGACCTAATCTTATCGTACTATAGGTCTATGTCTAGGTTTAGGTCTAGGTCTAAACATAGCATCCCCTTTCACCGACATTTATTTATTTATATTAGTAGCGGCTCCTTTCAACCTTTTCATCACATGACGCCGTAGTTCTTCTTTTTAGAAGGCTCTCTATGACATAGATAGAGGAAAGCACTTTACAATACTACTTTACTTTACACTCGATATTTAACGTCCACGTCCACTTAACTAAACTTTATTTTTAACATAAAACCCATTCTATTGGTTTTAACTCTCACTTTTACACACATAAAGGCTTGTGTGAGGATCTGATTCTCTTTTTATTCCATCTCCATCATATTGCCTGGCTTATATAGCATAGCTTATATTACATTAGCTTATCTAATCTAATACTTCTTCTATTATACTTACCTCTATTATACTAAGGCTATATTAGCATATATTTATAATCTTAGCTAGTTACCCTATATACCCCCCCCCATAAGCTTATATAAGCTTATGATATAATGAGATATTGAGGCAGGGAAAGGGGATGCTATACACTCGCGACGTACTTATACCCTCTATCGTCTATATATTACATATATATTGGGCTGTTGATCTTTCTTTCCACTTATATTTACTGTTTTTAGCGGGTTTTACTCGTAATTACAAGAGGTCCAATTATAGCAAGTATAAATACAAAAGAAGCTATAATAATAAATAGAAATGAATGTGTGTAGAGAGTTAGTCCTAGAGATTGAATCTGACTTAGATCAAATATGGTCATATCGCTCGGATTAAATACCATATAAGTAGTATTATCGACAATAAAATTAGAACTGTTACTGCCTAGTATAGTCTTAGTGGATATATTATTCGTTATATATTGAAACATGGATATAAAATCTGAATTGAAATGTACAATATCCATATTTATGAAAAGGACTATGAACATTAGTGATACAATCCCTTGAAGAGATCAAGGTATATTTTGAGTCGTACGTAGATCTTGAAGATTCATTATCATAATTACAAATAGTATTAGAACTATGATAGCCCCTACATATACAATTATTAGTACTAGCGATATATATACTATATTTTGAAGAACTATATACGCTGCAACTAGTATAAATACTGTAATTAGATATACTACTGACGTTACGGGTGATGTTGAAGTTATTACTATTAGACTACTCATTATTGAAAAAAAAGAGATGATATTTAGAGCTCCATTCATTTTATTAATTCCTTTTATCTGACCTTACGAATTCGAGATACTGAACATATTGCTTACCCCCCTTTAATTTTATCCCACATCTATCACATCATCAACCCCTCCCCCCCGGGTTTAGTTTATTCCCAAACTACGAAAATACTAGCATTCATCTTCCTATCCTTTACACACATCTACATCTGCCCCCCCCCCCTTTACCATTGGATTATACAATACCTCATATTTTGCCCATTCTGTCCAAGATATGTATTATATATATCAATATAATTTACTAAATTTTACATTCCTGCCTGCATTATTATTTTAATAAATCATTTTTATAAAAAAAACAGGTTTATTTTACGTTACGTCTTAGCAAACGTCTTAGTATACGTCTAAGCCTACGTATAGGCCAACTTGACAAAAAGTCAAGTTAACTTTTATTTAGCCTATTTTTATTTTAGTAAGGTTAAGGTGGACATAATGTCAAGTTAAGTAAAGTTTATAAAAATAAAGTAAAGTGGGTGTACGCTGATCCATATTATTAGGTATTAAATAAATAAAACTTTACTTAACATCAACTAAACTAAAAAAAATTAATAAACACTCAATGGATTGAATAGAGATTGAGATTGAGATGAACAACACACATTCATCACACGCTATCTGTTTAATATATGTGTATGAGGTGAGGAAGTTTTTTTATGTTAGTCCATACGTATGACGTATGAGTATAAGCCTCTACGTATGACATATTATAATAAATATATATCAATACATATGCTAATATGTATTATTATACTAATTTACCCCCTTAGTATTATTATTAGTATTAGTTTTTTTATAAAAATACGAAAAAAAAATATTATTTTATTTCCTTCCCTGCCACACTTATCTTATACTTATAAGTATTTTTGTATTCAGTAGTTCTATTTACCCTTTATATCCCCCCCCTCTCAAACTAAAACTTGGCCTATTTATAGAATAAATTAGACAAAAATATAGTTAAGTTAAGTGGGATACACATATCTACATTTTAGATCTCGAAATATAATCCCTCCGAATTATCCATACACTTCAGGATCGCACTACGCATCTGCATGACGCATCTAAAAAATTAAAAAAAATAGCGGCCTCAGCCTCTTTTTTTTATTCTTATCCCTACTCCATGCCCACCTGCTTGTCCATTTAGTTTCTCTTCTTTTATTTTTTTTGCTTTTATTTTATTTGCTTTTATTTTATAATAACGGGAAAAGGGTCACGGATATATATATTAAATATAAGTTAGCTTTATCATTAATGCTGACCCCCCACCCTTTAAGGGCTAATCATCTCTATAGCCAATCCCCCCCCTATTTATAGCCCTTAAATGGGCTTTTATGAGGGATGGGATAAAATATAAGAGAGGGTATGATGGGACTATGCTGCGTTGCAGTAAAGGATCCATCCATTATATAAAATATCCTACCCACACATACATATATGTGTGTGTGGTTATGTATCAACACAGAAAACTCGTACTCTCTGCACGTGTCAAGGTGTGCGTGATGATGATAAAGAGAGTCAAGGAGGATTATGCATGCATATAAAAGTTTTATCTAATCAATTATCATCGTCCTAAAATATTATATTTAGGGCTACCTAACCTTCTTATATTGCTATCTTATCATCTCGCCATCGCCCTCCATTCGACATGGACATCATATCTTATGGCCTTCGCAGCGTTTTATTCGCAAATACATTGCCCCCCCCCCCTCTTTTCGCTACGTATTTGCGCCTGCGTGCTTTAATACGGCTGCGTACTTCGGCTTATTTACCCCATCAATTTATTCGTCCACTTTACTTAACTCTAATTTACAAAGGCTATTATATATTATTATAATATGAGGTTTGGCTATTGGATAGAATCGGGTTTATCATATCTTAACTTATATGACCTGACGGATCCCGGATCCCTTCATGAATACCTACATACCAACATAGCCCATTTTTTTATCCGCGGATAGGATAGGATAGGATAGTATAGGATAGTATAGGATAGGATAGTATAGGCGGGTCATTCACATTACTTTATAAACTGTTTATATATATCTAGGTTGTATTGTCTGTTTATTTCTATATAAAAGTGTTTTAGTAAATCACTGACTAGGCTATGAAATAAATTTTTATGAGCGAACCAAAATAATATGTATTAGAAATTGAAGAGGTTCGAACTCTTGACAAAGTAGTTAACAGCTACTTGCTCTACCACTGAGCTACAACTTCATTAGCTTATTTTATATAAAAAAAAAATATCAGGAGTTGAAGTTGAGTTTAACCCGGCCCTCCATTGACAACCCTAACCAACCCCATCCCGTTATATCTCATCTTCCCTGGAACACCATCACCCCTCCCCCCCCCATCCCACACGTCATATGCGTGGGACCCGGGTTATAGGATCTTAGATCCTCTCATATCATACTATATATTATCATATGTGATCCTATTCTATCTTATCAAATGTGAGCCTATTCTATCTTTAGTTATTAACTTCCCCCCCTTTTTTACATACATTATGTATTATATTATTATATGTATATATATTTTCAACATCTTATATTCTTAACTTTAGGTTAAGTTAAACATAAACTTTAGGTTAAGTTTATGCAGCTCCAATTTTTTATATTTAGTTTTAGCTATAGCTTGTAGCTTTAGCTAAAAAGCACACACAACCCCCCATTACACCATTTATAACACAACACCTTGACCCCGTGAAAATGTAGATGTAGATCCTCGAGAGATTATATTATTATATAATAGGAGGAGGTTAATTTGACTTATATATATTATATAGAGAATGTGATATAATATAGAACAATAGGATTATAGAAGGAATTGAATATATTTTATATTGATATGGAGGGCAAGGATCATTACTCTATCCGTAGATAGTAAGTTACGAGAAGAGTATTAGCCTAAGTATACATCACCCACTCATGACGTATGAACATATAAGGGTGAGGTTTAAAAACCCCTCGATCTGATCTCGATGGGTTTTTTTCTATTTTGAGAGAGGTCGGCGGATTCAACACACACTGGATATATGGTAGGGTATGGTTTGTCGTATTCTCTTCTAGTCGTTAGACTCTACACACCCCCCCCCTCGGTTGTACTGTGGTTTGTAGGGTTAACTCACTCTCGAACATTAGCTTCCACATTCGAGACGTAAACGTCCTATTTACTTTACGAAACTTTTATTCACCTACTGCCCACCCCCCCCCCCCCCCACCCCACCTTATATCCCTTTAAATGTTCACATACTCTGAAACATACAGTTAACTATGGGCCGTTAGCTATGTGTAAACCATGAAAATTAACAGCTTATACTGCTGCAGTAGGTTTTATACCTAACAGCTATTGAACACTGCCTGACACAGCCCTACATAGCTATGGCGTGAGTTTTTATGTCATACTGTATTATATAAGGATTAGGAGGTTTTACATACTATCGGGTCTATAGGCTTTTTATTCATATAACATCGTTTGCTAGACTTAAAGACACGTAAGCTTCGCCCGTTCGGATCGGATCTGACAATGATACATCTTCTTGACTCTCCGCACACACGTGCGCACTTCCCTATCGAGGAAATACCTATAATATCTAAAACCCTGCTCATTTAAGTAGAAGTAGGAGCGCCCCCCCTGATTAATCATCTCCTCTTTTATAGTCGGATAGTTAGTCCATAAATGTTTTATCTTGGATATTATCAAACAATTGTCTATATTTACCACATAACTGCTATACTACTACTACGGCTACTCTACTCAACTATACTATTGTAGTCTATACGTCCACGAGTTTCAAAGGTTATTCAACTATACGGCTACTTAACGGCAACTCTACTATATCCTATTATACTTATACTATATTATATTTTATTAAATAAAAATTATACTACTACTACTATAGTATATTTCACCTCCTCTTATTCTATATATATATATATATTATTATTATATACTATACTATACAATGCAATCCTATACTTATACCATACTTAATTATATTATACTCTACCATATTATACTATATTATAGTAGATAATACCCCCTATACCCTTCAAAACTATATATAATATAATAATATAAATTATTTTATATAATACATTATTATATAATTTATATTAGCGCTACACGCGCTGTAAAAATATACACCCAATAATATATCTTATAAAAATTAAACACTCCCGAGCATAAACGCACCCACCTGCTTTTGGGCTTCAGGGTTAAGAGGTACCCAGTACTATTACTCTACTATACTGACACCCTACTGATACAGTATCACAGTACACAGTACGGTACCTTTGGTTCGATATATATTACATACACGGTACTTTAACAGTACTGGTACTGTACTGGCCTGGTATGATAGGATACATGACTCGAACCCATCCCCCCCATCACTTAACTATACAGTACTAAACATATATATATACTATACTAGTACAATACACTTCGTGTCTTAAAAGGCTGCTCTGCTGTTCGAGTATGTACTAGTAGGTATACTACTCTATTGGGTGCGAGTATATATTATACTCAATAATACAGTACTCAACAAGTTTACATAGTTGTACAAAACTGTATTTGTGCGGGTACGATACCTATGCTGTACATCTACATCGTCCTATGGGCGGCTGTTACATTATATTGTATATCTTGATCTTTTCAATCGTCTTTCTTTATCCACACCCATCTCACTATTTTTATAAAAAAAAAACATTTTATTCACGCAACGCTATTAAGGTGTGTGTGTGTTATATAAAACCACGATAAACAAAATATTTTTTAGGGTACTATTATTATTTTTATATAATATATTTCATTCAGGAATTATACGTGCACATCAAGGCCCTATCGTATCACTATCCCACCTCCCCCCCCCCCCCTTTTTTTTATAGGGTTTATTCTATTTGGATAGTTATAGCAAGCTGAGGCGAGGGAATTGAGAGGATGCATTCTCTTCTCACTACATTTTATTAAAAATAGGCTCTTTTAGAGGCTCCATAATATTGAATCAGATATGCAAAGCTCTCTAAAAGTTATATCTGCTCTGATCAACTCTGCTCTGCGAAGCCCTACTATGCAAAGCTTTCTAAATAAACTATGCTTTAGCATTTTTTATTAAAGCGAGCTGGGCATATAATATAAACAGGTCCTTGACGTATTTAAAATACGTTAGGCCTTTATCATATAATACCCTCTATCTCTACATCATAGAGATAGAGGGCTTGGCCTATTAGGAGGTTGTCGAAAGAAGGGTACGGGTACTCGTGATGGATATATTATTATATATAAAAAAAGATGGGATTGGCCCGTTCGTACTGAGCTCTTATTTATTAAAATAAATGATTATACATTTTGTATCTTATCTTATCCATAACACATGACTTGGGGGAGGGCTCGCACTATTCTATTATAGGTTTTTACTTGTAATAGAATATATATCATTATAAATAATGATATAATAATGGGATATTTGAGATGTGATATTTTCGTGAATAAAGAAAAGAAGATAAAATAATCTTATCTGCTTGTATATATATATAGATAGTAGTAGGTTTTATGACTTATATAAGATGATGATGAAAATATTATTTTGGGGTAATATATTAACCATAAATAAAAAAGGGGGGGATTTGAGAGGAGGAGGGGGATATAAAAATTAATCTGAATGTGATTGAACAGGTAGCATGTTGTAAGCATGGAATGGTGTAGGACTATCAAGTGTTCACTCTAGAGAAGCTTCAAGAGTATGAACTTCCGGTGTTAGATAGAGTCCATAGAAGAATGCAGGATAAGATCAGTAACTAGATTCTACTGTTCGACCATTAACTATCATGTCATAAACTACAACTCCGAAAACAATAGTTGCAATAACACTAATGAGTGAACCTATACTACTAATAATGTTTCAACCTGCATAAGCATCTGGATAATCCGGAATACGACGTGGCATACCTGCCAGTCCTAGGAAATGTTGAGGCATGAAAGTTATATTTACACCTATGAACATAACCCAGAAATGAAGTCTACCTAGAGCTTCACTATAAGTTAGCCCTATAACCTTAGGTACTCAGTAATAAAAACCAGAAAAAATTCCAAATACGGCTCCTATAGATAGTACATAATGAAACAATTTTGTTACCTTTATAAAATAAAAATATATTTACCTATAGTCACCAACAGGTTCAGACTATGTCATCATCCTATGATAGATCTATATCATCTATAACTTATGATTAGGACGGGGGGCGCTCGTGTGGAGATTATGGTTGTAGTGCTCACTCCTTAGTCGTTGAACGTTTTAATTTTTTTTTGATTTAATCATGATGATTGATTATATATCAAACCTACTATAATTAACTTCGCTGCAAATGATGTTGTTGTCACAACATGTTCTTGCAATTCACCCCTATTCAATATAATCTTGCGATTTTATGTCACCTATCGATGAGCCACGACGTAATAACTCAGGTATAGTTCATATAATTGAACTATAGTTTTACTACTTTTACAAGTAGGATCGGACCATATCTTATTAAACTCTTTTTCAGACGAATATGATAAATAGTTTAATTGTCACGTAGGGTCTCTACGGAGCCTTATAAATAAATATATAATAATTTATATAAAAGCTAGTTATAGTTAATATATTTATATAAGTATTATAATATATTTTACAAATAAGTTTCCACGGGGTTACCTTATTAATTTGGATCCTGGCGCAGGTAGGTATGATAAGGTTTCACCGTTAGCCTACAGCCTCTTTTCATGAGTTAAGCTAGGACTTATAAAAGCTGAAGACCGGAAGATATGTGGATCTTCCATAGTGACATTTATACACGACAGTTACAGTTACAGCCTTATAATTAATACAGTTTTTATATGCATATGCACAGCGGGTTATAAACACAATTAAAATATCGTATTAGAGCGAAGAGAAAGAGCTATTTTTGACTATGTTAAAAATAAACAATAAAAATTAGTTGGGTCAAAATAAAAAAAAAAGATATTAAATATTCATTTCAAAATAAACCTTGAACAAGTCTGTCTTCTGTCTTCTGTCTTATTCAACAAATTGAACAAGTTGAGAAAACTTATACCCTTGAAGAACCTTAGAACAATGATCCATGACTTTTTGAACATCAGATCGTGATGCCATCGTAAGAATATATAGATCATCTTTTATATGATCCATTTCAATTTGATCTACCTTGTAAAAGATACGAATAGCCTTTATTAGATATAGATCATACTTTGAGAAATGGAAAAAGTTCAACTCCAGTATGCTTTCTATAAAAACATCCTTCAGCTTCAATAAATCAACCCAGTCAATCTGAAAAATAATATGGAAGTTTGTCTGGAACTAGTCAAGTAAAACTTTCTGTAATAAGATCAGATCATATCGGGATGATCTTATTATAATATATTTTTCATAAAAAAAATTTTATACAAGTTTGCATAAATTTAATTTGTAGATAACGTTGAGAAGTTAGAGGTGGATATTGTTTTAGCACTGGAAAAAAATTATTAATAATTAATATTCGTTTTGTCATGACTCAAATGACATATCGAGAACATGTTTTCTTATCTACATCTCTAAATACTCTTCACCCTATAAGGGATTTTAGTTTTACTTAGGATAGTTAGTATTTCGTAGTTACGAGGCTTATCAGCCTGCTTGATAATTATACGATACCCAATATTCTTATTACGTCAAGAATATACTCCTATATATCAATACCCCCCCCATCAAGCAGCCCAGCCCTACTATAAAAGCTCCTAGTTGCTCAGAGTTCAGATGATTAGGATGGATAATAGTTTTATTTCTTCTCATAGTACTTATAGATCTCTTTTCTTCATAACCGTATCAACTGCCTATTTATATAAAATATTGAAAAAGTTAAATTTATATCGTGTAGCGCTACATCTAGACTAGCATTGGCTAGTACTACTCCTGTTAGTCCACCCATAGTAAATAGGGAGATAAATCCAAGCGCCCAAAGCATTGGAACTGTTATTCTTAGACTTCCTCCGTAACATGTAGCTCAGGGTTGGGCCTTCAACCTTTTCAGGTATAGCTGGCTTATTGTCTAGAGTTTGTACTTCACTCTTTTGAAGAAACTCATCTCATACCCGCCTTTTTTTTATGATATCATCTAATCTATTTAAAGGGTAAGGGCCGTTACCGGTGACCGGGACTATTCCTTAGACTTTCATATTATCTTAATGATAACTTATAATAGCCTGGGGCGTCTAGTCTCTACGCTTTTACATAAAAAGTTTCCTTAAAATGACTTAGTTCGACGATTGTCCTAATATTATTAGTATATTTTTAATATTAGGATGTTTCTCGAGTTTGCCCCGTCCTTCCAATAAGTTTATATATTATCTGATTTATTCTTTCAAAAGAAGAAACAAGCTCTGGTATTATATCTCTAATTGACTTCGCACTCATGTAAATATTATATTATAATATATTTGTGTAGAGAACACTTACAGTCAAATGGGATGGTTAGAACATTTATTAGAAGTACCAGTTCTTGTACCGTCATACTTTGAGTATTAAAAATTACTCTCCCCCCCCTCCCTCCTTTTTTGATAACTTAATCCCCTGCAATTCAAGGACTAATACTCTCCAATAGTTATAAGTTCATAAATATTGTTTGGATTTACCTTTACTCCATCTACATAAAATGCTTTATTTTGAAAAACAAGCAAGAGTTATAGTAACTAGGACTACCTGCAGGGGGGTACTATATTTCGCCCCCCCCTTTTAAAGGGCTTTTTGGATTAAACAACAATAATGACTAATTTTAGTCCATACATATTAAATATAATGAAAAGGGGGGGTGAGCTATAGACTGTTTTAGATATACTCGTGGAAGACAATCGATAACGATAACGATCCTTTTGATTAGGTCTTAATATTCAACCTTCTTTTTGAAGAATACCTACAAAAACTTCTGGGGTGTTAGTTCTACTATATGTCTCACGATAATCGTGTATATAGGATAATTAACAGTACTACAAAGGTTTTTACCGAAAGATACTAGGGCTGTACACTTAGTATTTTCAGGTATATAATTTATTTTAGCACGGATAAACTGTTAATAAGATTAACCTATTCTATATAATGCTTATTATATCGTGTTTATAAACTCTCCTCCATATTGGAATGAATAAAAAATAAATTAGAAGAATTGGCCGAATTGAATTATTCTTGCTAAAGGAAGCTGACAGCCATGAGAAAATTTTAATACCTGTAGGTACTGCAATAATTATGGTTGCAGCTGTGAAATAAGCTCGTGTCAAATGGACTATATCTTCACCCATTTTAATTTTAATTTTAAAAAATTAATTTTAAATTTAAAAAATTAATTTTAATTTTAATTTTAATTTTAATGTGGGGTTTGGCGTGTAGTCTCTGAGGATCCCTGACCTTCAACTAGTTTAGTTATTTTGCTTTTAAGTTCTCGAATTTTATTAACACCAGAAGGTGTTATATGACTATTATTTTGAATTTGAATTAGTGCTTTACGTCAATAAATATATATGAGCCACTTACAAGGATTTATCAGATGATACTTATCGAAATAAAAAGCAACTGACTTAGCGCGATTTAAACTTACTGTTGAATATCGATTAAGAGTGCCAGCTTTGTCCGAAGTCTGGTAAATAATACCACCTAGCGAAGTTTGAATAATGGATAGAAGTTCTACATTCTTTTGAGTCATTCTAAATGGAAGGGTCACATTGTAACCTTGTGCTTGTGTATTACTCTTAGAAATTAAAATATAAAACGAACCCTTGGCATCATAAAATCCTGCTAGCCAATAAGTCTGTAGAATAGATTCTGTCGAAGGTGGCAGAATGGGTGTATTAAACTTTTTATCATAAGTCCTTTGTCTCGCTTGATCAATTTTAAACTTTGCTATAAATTTACCGTTGACAAGGTTTCACACTTTTTCTACACCTCCCCTGTGGTAAATGGATAGTTTAATAGCTATTTTATTTTTAACCTTTGAAACTGAACCATATCCAAGGATGTTTTTAATATAGTATGCATTAGCAGCATCGGATTCGTGAAAAACCATTTCAAATCCTCGCTCACCAATATCACCATCACCTTCAATTAGTCCAGCTAGATAATAACCTATATCGGTTTCGTTTTCTGGTCTAATATGTTTTCCTATATGTACACCTACCTCGGATTTTTTATTAAATACTGTTACGTCACTCTTAAACATTAGGTTTCCTGCTGATTGTTTCTTTACTATTGAAAGACACTCTAGTTTGATTATTCCGATTTTATGTAGCGCTATCCAAAAAATAGACGGACATACTAGATTTAGAAAGTTTCCAGCATATAGCCAAATTATATTAAGTCACCTTACGGTGAAAAACGACACACAAGTATCTACGTCTAGCCCTACCGCGAACATGTGATGCATCATTTCACTCTCTTTACAGAAAGGATCGGACTATATCTTAGTCTTTCAATTATCGATTATCCAGTTTTAATGGCTATATTATGGATGAATATTAATAGTCTTTTTTATTAGTCGTACCTTGTCAAGTCATTCGGCTGTTATATGTTCCTTGTTAAGTACCATCTCATGAACTTGTGATCACTTTTCTAGTGAAAAAAAAGTGACTTCTTAGTTCGTAGTGGATAAGATGAAAAGTAAGCACGAACCCCATCATTCGATTCGAATAAACCCAGTTACAGTATATCGATATACTTCCATCTTTTTGTGGTCGTAGCTTTACATTACCAAACCCAAAGAGGCTCTATAGGGTATATAGAATAGTACTATTATTTTGATCAAGTAGGAAACGCTACGCATTTTTATTACGAAACCTTGTGCATACAGATACAGATCATTAGCTGTTATACTTACGTTAAAATTCAATTCAGCATCTGTGAGATTGAATAGTCAGGCATCCTTTAGAGTAATAAATACTGTAGTAAAAATATGTGTCATAGTATTTCCTGTTTTAGCATGGATGACAGCAACTCACTTAGATAGTTGTTCTATTCGGTGAGCTATTACTATATTACCCTTGAATATATAAGCCAGAATACAAATACTTCCAAAGTCTTCAACAACTCATCGATAGGTTATTTCAACAACTCCACTTCCTACAGAGAAACATCGAACAGCACCCTATCCGAATGTTTGTAGGATATGATCGATAACAGCACGTTCTTTTTGGGTTATTATAAATCGCATTCGTGAGGTTATACTATCAGTTATAATAGCACCCCCCCCATCACCTTCAGCGAACCCAGTGAATCATGTGAGTCAGTCATTATTAATAGATGAACATGACGACGACTAAAATGCATCGAAGTTAAAAGACCTCCCGCGTGTAGTCTCTGAGGCTCTTGTGTGAATTGAACCATTGCCTGCTGATTGAGTATTACTAGTTTTATTTTAACTATATAAAGTACAAACTAGCGTATAACTGTTCCAGCATACAGCGGGATGGATGACCCCTACTTCACAGCAGGGAGAAGCCATACATGTGAGGGTAAAACTCCAAACCACGAATCCTAGTAGACCAATAGACATCATGGCGTAAACCATTCCTAGATACATATTTTACATATGGACCATCTCTTTTTCAACTTATTTAGCCATAACTTTCTCACTTCTTAATAAAACGGGCTCACTTCTTTCCTATAAGTCCATGGCTAGAACCCTTATGAGCTCCAAGCTCTATTAGAGCATGAAAAGTTTCAATTGCATGAATACGCCTTATTTTAACTGATATACACTGGTTAAAATTGAAATAATAGTGAACAAGCTTGAGAACATCCTCCTTTGTTCAAACTACTCACTTGGCTGCAATGACTTGACCATTACGAGTATAAACTTTCCCTCCATAAAGAGGAACAAGCAGATCTAGCTGATAACGGTTATTTTGGCTGACAGAAATAAATATTAGCCCAGACTTAATATTATAGTCAACACTTCCATCACTATCTATCAGTCCTGATAGATAAGCACTGTCATATGTTAGCTCCACTGTTGGGATTATAGTTACCCCATACTTATCGCAGAGCTTCTCAAATTGAGCTTGTCTTACAGGATTTTGAAGTTGACCATTGACAGCATGGAGTACAGACATTATACCCTCTTTATGATGAATTTTGTAACGTAGTCTCTTTACGCCTGATATAAGCTTAATAGAGCCTCCAAAAGCTGACTTGATCTTATAAAGACAAGCACGATCTCTCGTTTCTATAACAATCTCCAGACTGGCACTGGTAGAACCCTTATTTGAGAGTTGAAAACAACCCTTACCATCCATAACTCCTGCAAGTCACTGATTAAATTTACAGCTTTTCTTATATTTATTACTTTCTGAATGTGTTGAAAACATACGTATGGCCTCTGAAATTCCTACTCACATGCTTCACCTTCGGTATATCGAACTACTAAGTGTCACGCATCCATTTTTTAGATACGAGAGTGCTTTGGTTATTTGCGGATTACTAAATTCTACATAGATTGTTACTAGAATTCTAATTATATAGTATATCTGAGTACTAAGTTGAAATGACTCTAGCTTCCTGCATATAGTATGTTGCGTATAGATATTCACTCTATAAGGGCCATCTTGACCAAAAATGCTCTTACCTGAAAACTGACTTACAATATGACTAATAACCCCAAATGCAGGGATAATTAGAATGTAAACTTCTGGATGCAATGATATAATACATTTTTTATATATTATATATCTGGACTATATCTTCATCTTATTCCACTCCGTTAGGAATGATTGTCAGGCCTTATTAGTTTTACTACAAGGTATATACGCCTTAAGGTCACAAAGTTCATAGTAACGAGTTACAAGATGTAGACGATGAAACTTAGCACTCCTACAAGGGTGGTGATTAAAGTAATTTAGCATCATAAATACATCTTCTCGACTCTGGACAGACCAATAGTAGTAGCCATTCTGTGAGGTATCATAGTTAATCACACCGCCAAACAGGGATAGGTAATGTTGTACATCTGCAAGCTGCTTATTCACCACACGTAGTGATAGTTTTGGACGATGATCCTTCATGCTAAACGTGAGGGTACCTTCGGCATCGAAAAACCCTGCAAACCAACCCTTCTGTCAAGTGAGAGGTGCTGGTGAGATAGGAGTGATATTGAGTTCTAGGCACACACGATGGTGTTGCTTAATACGTGTAGTATGACGAATATGCCCATTAATGCAATGTATTAATTTTATTATACCTGCCTTGTTATGTAGTCGATAGCGTCAAGCTCTTGCACCTGAACGTATCTTTATTGCACCTCCTAGCTTATATAGAAGGAAGCGTATACATCGTTCATCTGCTATACTTATAGTGATCTCACACGATGTATAACCCTGTTTGCTAACAAGTAGACAACCATCTCCATCAATTAGGCCCGCTAGTCACTCACAAAAAGGTTCCGGATAAGATGCTGCGCGTGTAGTCTCTGAGGTTCCTACTAGGCTATATGGGTGCCGTTGGTTACCTGCTGATCCCCTGGCATGGTACACATTTTTACTAAGGCTGGATATATTTAGTATAGTTAGGCAACTTATACTATTAGCCATGTACCCTGTTGTTATATAATTTCAGCATATAGCGCAGTGCATATTCATATCTCATGAATAGGGCCATTCTTGACCAAAAAATCCATACTCCTACACTCATCATTAATTACCCATTTAATGAGTCAACACTATAAAGTGTTGTACCCCCTAACGCCCCTCCTCAACCACGTCGAGAGGGTTTACGTAACCCCCCTTCGTAGGGTTGCCTTGCCTGATATGCCGGGTTGCCCGAGTTGATAGAGGAGATTGCTACTCGTCGATCCCATCAGATCATATCTTATGGTATTATATCTAAAGGTGGCCTCGTCAGCCCTCGACGAGGCCTGACGAGAGTACTTTTTAGTTAGTGGGCAAGGAGTCCGACTGTACATTAAGCACCTTTTCAGGCACCCACAAGTGACGCAGTCCGTAGCGATCTCTATAAAAACCGACGGTCTTAGCCTTTTGGTAGCTTTGACCGTTTTCACTTGCATCGCCAGTTGAATTCATTCAACCTCTCACCTTGTCAGGTTAGACTTACTTTTAATCGTTTTCTTCCTAGAGTTACACGATTGACTCGATTTGATGATACAAATAGGGTAAGGACTAGTGTGTAGTGTATAGTCATATATTACTTGCTTAAAGCTAGGTCTTAATATAGGCAGCATCTGCCTAGTAAGCTTCATAGCTTTCGCTAAACTACACACTTTCTTCCGAGACTGAAATGTTATCACATCCATAGTCATTAACGTTATATGTCCGTGATCCATCATCTGAACCTGGGTTGACTTGTCATGCAAGTGTAGTTATATCTGCTAGTTGTACATGATCCATGTTTTCCTTGTTATAGGGTCGTGCATGAAGCCGATACTCAGTCTAAACATCCTAGCTAGGTACATTCTTGCAGTATGATACCCAAATCACCGAAAAAGCTCTGCCCTCTGCCCATTTATTCGTACTTCTCCATTCAGGAGCTAAATAGGATCATATAACTATATTTAGCCTTAATCAAAACATAAAATTTATGCGGCGCACTGATTTGCATCTTACTTATGCGATATTATTTACCTGATCCAAAAAGCATGACATGACTCTTTATTATCATTAGCATTTAGGCATGAACTTAAAGTACTTAACTCTCGTATTATATTACTTCATTCAGTGTAGGAAGTACTGTTCGGTTGATTAGTGTAACAGTTAGGAATCGCATTAAATTGACTTTAGTCTTTACCCTGTTCATGAACTTAACTTGCTTAATAAAGCTAGCCGCTTTACGCGGGATTTATACGTAACTGTTAAATAGATGTACCCTAAGACTTATTTATACATCGTATTGTACTCGTAATTTATATTAGTCCCTTGTATTATTATTATCACGCATCCAAACCAAAGAGTCTCCGTATCAGGTTTTAGTGCCCTCATATCAGATGACTTTTATAAAATGACCTAACCTTACGGAAGCACAAACACCGCGTGTATGCACTTGTCATTATCATTTACTCTCAGTCTTCACCTACAAGCCTTTCCATTAAGTTTTTTGAAGGTAAAGAGCGACTTCCACACTTTGGATTAGCAGCATGACATAACATATTAAGCGGTTCCGTTGAAAGAGTTGGGGGGGTGGACTAAACGCGACGATGATAGGTGACACCATTTGGGTTAGGCAGAAGAGATGTTGGTATAGATGAACTAGAACATAGTATCGAGGATAGTAATGCCCCTTTCCCGAACCGTACGTGATAGTTTCCCATCATACGGCTCTCCATCATAACTTAACCTAACATTTTTATGATAAATTAAATCAAAATTTAAATTAAATTTATTCTATCTCATTAATTCTACATCATTAATAGTCTTATTATATGGCATTCTATACTGACGAATTTATCTATATAGATATATATTTTACCCTAATTATTTATCTCACATAAATCTTATGGTTAATATCCTCATATCCTTAGCATGAAGCATCTCTACTTTGGATTAAATTTTACCCACACCTAGCAGGGTCAAAACTAGCCATACTGAGTTTTATGTAAATAGAGACTGAATAACTGTGGACTAGTTGTTTTTTTGAACCGCATGTTATCAGTCTTATAGTCCGGTTTGATAAAGGATAGGTTGCTGTCAGGGTCTGCTAGTTGACTACCGTACTTCTTATAAACCTTAGCTGTTGAGCTTATACTATATTTCGCTGCAAGAAGTTTAGCGCAAGAAGTTTTTAGTGTTACATTAAGGAAGGATACTATTCAGCTATAATTTTGTACAAATGAATAATAGTTAATAAAACCTCTGAAGACTGAGTTATAAAGAATAATAATTTCTCTATGAGTTCTATGTATTCACATAAACCTAGGACTAGGTTTATTTTTTTGAATGAAGTGACTAGATGTTAGTCTCTCTCTCAGTCTGTCAAGTGAAACATTTATTTGTAGTTGTAGATTATTTCTTTGTTTTAATGATTCTCCTATTTTAGGAGATAGGTTCTTTTTTTGATGCTGATGCTGATGCTCCCTCTTTATTATTACTCCTATAAATTCAGCATTATCTATCCCTAGATTGAGGGTTCCATATGAACTCACTATAAGTCCAATATCCTTACAGAATTGGGTCATCTGTCTCATAATTATTTTCGTATCTATATAGCTACCACAAATACCAATGACTCAAACGTCGGCATATCTAACGTAATTTAGTTGTTTATCATAGGCATCGCTGGAATTTGTATTAGGTAGTTTATTAGTCTCCTTGAATAGTGATTTTACATTATCTATTTCACATGCCGCATTAACTCTATTGGCCTTATCTCCAAGGCTAGCGTAATGTTTATACACCCTCCCACTCTCAAACCCTTCTTTTATAGTTTTCATATATTCATCCAGTTGATGTATGAAAATATTGCTCAGGATTGGGCTAATAATTGACCCTTGAGGCGTACCTACTACATTATGTTCGTCCGGTCTAAACTCAAAGTATCCACATTCTAGGCTCTTTCTAATTAGTTTAGTAAACTGTCTATCTATAATTTTATTCTCGATAATATCCATCAGTCTACCATGATCTATACTATTTATGTTTAGGCTTATTTTACATTCGATTATTCATACAGCAGACTTAAATGTTATTATAATGGATTTAAGAGCAGAATGACTACATTTATTAGGTCTAAACCCGTGACTAGAATCGAGAAAAGTGGGTTCATAAATCGCATTAAGAATCATTCTAATTGCTTCTTGTACGATCAGGTCTCGTGGAGGAGCCATGGTTAGTTGTCTGGTCCCTATACCTGCCTTATTAATGTGAATACGTCGTCCAGGTTTAAACATGAAAGTCTCTGTTTTAAGACTCTCACTTAGCTGTGATAAATATTCGTTGGAAATTTTTTCTTGTGTCTCCTTGAACACACCAAAAGAGGGTGTCACAGGTTTTGACTTAATGTTTTTATAAGCCATTTCCAGAAAGGCTGGATCGTATATAAACTTTATTAGTTTACCTATCATTACTTTATCTGGGTTATTCTTACAAAATTCCTCTAGGCTACCTAGTTTGGATCTCCTATATTCAGCACTCGTTATAGTGTAGTATGATCTAATGTAAAATATTGTAATGACTGTATGTCTTCCCCTTCACATTGTGTTACCTATGCCGTATCTAACACCACGACATGCTAGTCGGGTACTACCCATAACTCTGTGACCTTTATACTTACGCATATAAGGCCATCCCATAGTCGCTGCATGGGTTGACTCACTCTCCTTAGGTTGTTCACTCATCCCCTTGATCCATCTTATGGATAGACATGCTAAAATGTTCACTCAAATGAGTCCCCGTTCCGTACTCATTTGCATCTTGTTCAGCCCATAACGACCTAGCTGACCCCTGGCTATAGCGGGCATTAGGTATTGAACTTCAAGCAGTGTAGCTTTAACCGTAGAAAGAACATCTCACAGGCCCTCAACACTTAGTCGCTTAGTTTGAGCTCCCATTTCTACCATAAATGCTTTGTTCAGCCTTGGGCTTTCCCCTCGACCTAGCTCTGATGATGTCATAATATAGTGAAAATTAAGGTCTACTCCGTAGACACAACCCATGAAACTGCAATGGCGCACAATAGGATCTCCACCTGCAGCACTATCATAAAAGGCTGTATTAAAATTTCTATCCGTAAGTAGCCAATTATGTTACCATTAGACCGTTTAAATCTAAGCTCCTACATTTACATGTAGGTTCAGACTATGTCTTTATCTTAATATTCTCTCTCCATCTACATTTATGTATAGAGGGGTGTTGAAGTTAAGATAGGGGACACTCGTGTTGAGATTCTTGTTGATTTACTCACTCATTAGTCGTTGAACGTTCTAATCCATTTTACCCACCCCCCCCCCCCATCTGTTTATTCCACTCATAATCCCACTATCCCCCCCCACGTCCGATATCTCCTGAAGGAGATAACCATGGGCTTTATTTATAAACTGGGTTAAAATACATAAATTAGGATCGCTGCAAATTGAGCAATGGTTAGTCGCTTGTCCTTGCCATTCACCCCCCCCTTTTCTATTACCACTCGCATAGTAACGCAACTTATATACACTATTTGATCTTATTCATACTGCCATATTTTAACTCATATCATGATATGTAACTTAGTTTAAGTCTTATTATACTTTATATCTTTAGTTACATAATGTTGTACACACCCCCCCACTATTACTACCTTATAAATCCCTCTCGAATGTAAATACTGGGCTTACAGGCCTAACAGCTTAATATTTAGGTCATACCTAATCACCTGTACATTCATCAGTCTTACAACCTCGGGTCCTGTTAAGTTATCCGAGCAAAGTACTAGTGAGCATTGTAGAATATGTATACTCCAGACATGATTCCATGTGCCAGAGCCACCGAATTCATAAAATGAAATATATCGAGTAACCTCCACATTGTTCACATATCAGAGGGTTATTTAATCACCTAGTACAATATATGTTCTTGTACTGATGGCTGCTATCTCATAATATACTTTCCTCCTACAAACCCATAAAGGACTAAGTAAAGCTAAAGCTATTGTTCAAAACACGTATCAAATGTAAACATACTTAGTCATTAACATCTCTAGCTTAAACCTATAAGTATCAAATTTAGTGCTTTTGGTTATAAAATGTCCCCCCCCCCATCACCAGGTCTTCGCCCTGTCATAACCAAATACTTAGTATAGCTGTTGACAGAGGTGTAAACATTCGTAGATAATGTGACATCATGGTCAGTCCTACACCTAGTGTGTTTCCGTGGTTGTATATAGTTTACTCCTTTACTCCACGGAATGAGTGCAGTACTATGGGTAAGTTTTTAAAGGTTTACTGATGCTTGCTTCCTTCTATAAAACCCAAACACATCATACGTGTGTGGGAACCCAAAGAAGAACGTTACAGGGTCTCAATGTGTGCGGTTTACCGTCGTAAACGCATTCACCAACTCCCCCCCCCATAATATGGGTTACAGTATGAATTAGATAAATATTATTGTATGCCTTAATCGTAATGGCCTTTTATATCTTGGCTTACAGAGTCCTGCTCTATGCATAAAGCTCTATAACAATACCTTATATTGCTAAAGGGTAAGCACTCTTATCTTCACAAATAAAATGAGACTGTATCTTACTAATGAATATATAACATATACACCTCGTAGCACATCCCTTTCCACCCTGACATTAACATTAACACTGACATTAACATTAACACTAACATTAATATTAACACTGATATTAACATTAACACTAACATTAACATTAACACTGACATTAACATTAACACTAACATTAACTCCAGGAGGGGTGAGGGTGTGTGTGGTGAGTATTTTGCAAGTTAAAGAACTAAACTATCAAAAGCATGGACCGACTTTTTATTAGCTTCAGATGATCTCAGTTAAAGATGGTACGCCGATCATTCATTTGCGACTTAATTTCTAGAATGGCACTAGCATTATCCTTATGGATAGCCTTTTGAAAATAATAAAATACATGACACCACGAATTAAAGTCTATAAACTTTGACCCAAAGAGTGGATACTTTACTAGATAGTTGACTAGAATAGTATGACTACTTACAGTTGAAGTACGTACACGGTATTGTGGATGTTTTATATCTCCTCGAATTTGATTGACAGACACAAGTAGGAAATATGCAATTTTTTTTATAACATCCATATTATCCATACCTCGCTTGCTTACTTTAGATTGTGTTAGTTCAAGAGAACAAGCTAGACGAGGATACTTAGAAGTAATACTAGTTATAACTAGAAAGCACCCCTCTGCTTCAATAAAGCCTGTTAGTCAAGCATTAGAGTTAAGTGGAGAAGTGTCTAGCTCCTGTGCTGAAATCATTATACCCGCTGTATCTGTATGGGTATTTTTCAGGCGAGTCAGGTTCTTTATATTCATATAGTCAATCAGCTGTTTAAGGTCGTAAATCTTAGGTGTACGTATATATCCATTGATCTTTGAAACAACATGAAAAAGACCTGAAAAGCTATTTACAGTGTATACGTATGCAGCTGCTTGCTTCTTTTTCATAATCGATCCGTGTCCAATGATTTCTGCAATATGTATTACTAATGGAAAATCCTTGGCTGCAAAAGACATTTGAATGGATGGATAGCATGGATGACCTTTAGGTGACCGCTCTGTCTTAGGAATTACAATGCATCCATCCCCTTCAATGAGACCTGCAAGATAACTCCAAAATTTACCTCCTTCTCTTCCCTCTCCCACCTCACCTCCAGAGATGGGAGATCTATGAGCAGCTATTCCTTGCGGTGATAGGGAAGAAGGGTTATGTTGATCTTCTCCATTCGTATCCCTCCACACACACATATATGCGTGTTTTGGGCTATCTTCTTTAATATTTTTATTAGTATTAGTCATTAGCTCTGGCGCACTAGTCTTTGAGGTTCTGCATAGACATGTAGTTCTATGCATTACCTGCTGATTGTCTTTCATATGATGACATGTAAAGAATTCCCAGCATACAGCCATATTTAGAGCTGGCACCATTTTATGATGATGATTATTAATACCGGCTAGAACAGGTAGACTTAGGAGCAGTAGAACTGCTGTTACTATAATTGCTCAAGCAAAGAGTGGTAGTTTATGAAGTGATATTCCTTGATTTCTCATATTTAGTACTGTTGTAATGACTTAATCACCATGCTTTCGCAGGGTGCTGGACTATATCTTCAGCGCATCTACTTTTTATTTCGAATGTAGAAAAATAAACAAAAACAACAAGTAGATACGGTGTCTCACGTATAGTCTCTGAGGATCCATTCTGTCCTATTTACACAGAACACTTGTTACCTGCTGATTGTCCATTGTACATCTTCAAGATTGTCACCCAACATTCATAGGTTTTACTTTCTTTTTGTCACTCCTGCCCCCCCCCTATAAAGAAAGAGCTGGGGTAATAAAAATTAAAACTGCTCCTTAATCATCATCTTCTGGTTTTTGTTTTTTTTTTATCGGCTGGGCTGGGCTGGGCCGGCTTTTTATAAAAAAAGGAAGAAGAAGAGCATGAACCCATCTAGTCTTTATATGGTACTTGAAGCTTTAGGAGATCCCAGCATACAGTGAGAATTTTTATATGAACCCCATTACTATTTTAAATCTTAGCTTATAATTAAAGCTATTGATGTGTTCCATAGCACTTGTACCCATAATAAAAAAAACACATCTTTACTGTCTAGTCGTTTAACTAGTGTTTTTTGTGTAGCAGGATAGCCTTTTTTATAAACGCTACGCAACTACCTAGGCTCATAAAATACCCAAATTTGGGGTACTTCTTGTACTTTCTTGGAATATATTTACAGGCCTACTTAAACTGTTTACAGGCTTAGCTAAATTAAATTTAACTCTATCTATCGTTAGCATCTCCCTCAGCTCTATATCACCCCTAGCAAGAGAGGCTAGCACTGCCTCTTCAACCCGTTCTCGTGTAAATACATACTTACCCAGATAATAAGTACCTTTTATTAGGTGCTTAGTAAAAGTATGGTAATTAATTTTGAACTTATTGATAAATTCACTTTGCTTGTTAGAACTATAGTAGAGAATTGTTATATCCCTGTTGTATATATAGAGTGTTTTACTATTTGAGCCTGAAGGATTTCCATTTCCTGCCACTCTAATAGTATTTAGGTCAAAAGCAGAATCAAGTAGATAATACTGTTCTAGAAGTAGTTCAAGACGAATATCCGGGTTAAATGGAGTGAGTACTACTTCTAGTGTAAATATATCCATACCTTGACGATAGAACAGAGGTATAAACTTCCCTATCTCCTTCTGTTCTTCTGAAAAATAAGAACGTAGTCGCACTGGCATATTATAAGCAGAACCTACATACTTACTACCTGAAGGCTTATGCGTTCAAATATAAATACCCGGGATGGGAGCATTTACTCCCCTTTTCCTAATCGTTCGTATTAGGGTTTTTTTTTCAGGTACTTGAGTAAATATGATCCTAGGACTAAGAAGAAGAGATTCTATATCCTTATCTGTAATATGAGTGTCACATAGCTTGTTAAGAATATCTGCTGTAGCAGGAACACCCTTACTCTGGTACTCCTGTGCAAGTTCAAACTTATGCCTTGTTACTGTAGAGCTGTCGCCGCCTATAATAGACGTTTTTCACACTTGACGACTACCTTCAAATTTATTTGTATTATAAAATTTAGGTTCTTTAGGATAACCTGAAGGTATAGGTATAGGTATGCTAACGGATGATTTACCTCTTGTAAAAATTTTTATTCTAGACAGTATACTTTTATTTAGTTGGAAAAAGAAAACAAAAGTATTTATTATGATACAAGTTTCTTGAAAATTCGAGTTCATAGCTCCAAGAAGACTAGAAATCCCTGCCAGGTGTAGTGAAAAAATGACACAATCTACGGCACCTCCTGAATGTGATCCTAGTAGACTTAGTGGTGGATAACATTTTTATTGATAACCTAAATATGTTTATACATATTGGCTAAGCCTGGCTTCCACCAGGGATCGGACTATACCTTTATTCAACCGTGAATATTATAATTATAACTTACTTACGAATCTTAAAATTCTTATCTTGCCGAATTGATCGTATTTCTTGCATTATATTTATAATTTTGTTAAGGTATTCATAACTAGGTTTTTGTTTCATAAAAGATCGTGCTCAAATACGATATTCTAGAGATTTTATTCCTTTTATAGTTCTATGAAAATATTGTACAAGATGGAAAATACTGCTTGTCTTTGTTGTAACAACTGTATTATAAGTTTTTTTAGTTATTACGTTAGCTCTGAAAATATAACCTAGTGCTTTACATACAATGAGGTCTCGCTTCTGCGTTACCTCAAAAGCATGTACTATTCGTCCTTTTTCATTAACGACAAGATAAAAACAGCCTTCAGCTTCAGTGAATCCAATAATTCAGTTTTTAGATATAACAGCTTCAGCATCCGTTAGATTAAGAACCTTATAGTCGATAATAGACCATGCTGGAGAGATATAATCTTCCGGTTCCGGCATCATTTGATGTTTAAGTTCTATAAGTTGTGCATCCTTCTCTGCAGTACTTAGTGTTTTATCGGCTATTATATAAACAGCCTGCTTAAATAGATTATAATTATAATATTTACTTGTGAGTAGTGGGTATTTATCAAAAATAGGAATAACGTATTGAAGAATATGGTCTAGTTTTCGAATTCTAAATTCCGCATCATTATTATCGATCGATACAAAACCGACTCCAAGAATGCTTTTTACATGATAAAGGAGTCTTAGATTGTAAACACTTTGTCCAATTTTAAAATTAAGTGTTCACTTATGGTTACTCTTATGAAAACTAAAACTACCATCACCATCAACTAGTCCCACTAGTCATGGGTGGTCGTTATTCTCTGTTTTACCATTACTACTACTGTTGAACGCTCCACGTGTAGTCTCTGATGAGCTAAAACGTTTATACCCTTTGATCGGATCTTGGACTTGACCCTTAATGGATTGTGTTTTAACTCAGGCGTGTTGTCCCCATGTAAATGACATTTTTACCCGATCATTAATCAGGTATTCATTTCCGATTAGAGGAGTTTCTCGCATCGAGTGGAGTTTATTATCATCTACCAGTCACATATATTGACTGATAAAATCGGACAGCTTATCACCTACTGTCCATCCTGTCCCAGCACCATTCTCAATGAGTGTACTAGCTAGTAGTAGGATTATACTAGGACATAGTAGTTGGGTCGATAACCTAGCCCTATCTTTGTAGGGTCTATGAAACCTCCCACCGAACCGTACGTGCAAGTTTCCCCGCATACGGCTCTCCAAGAAGTTATGCTCTTACCAGGTTTTTATTTATCTCCTTTTATCTTATAACTGATAATTTATCTAATCTACTATTATTATTTTTTGATTAATCTCTTATCTTTGTTATTATGAGGTCATTTAGGCTTTTACCCTTGTACCTACCTGCGTGGACGTTATTATGACAATTCACACATAGGGGAATTTGTTTACGATTTAGTTGAGACATTAGACTCATTAATCCAGTTGGTTTAGTGCCGTGCCCCCCTTTTCCGAATATGACGAACATGATGTATCTCAATATTTGACTGTCTACCACACACCGCGCATTCATCTGCTCAAGCGAATTGGGTCTCTGTCTTATAGTTGAGTGTTGCGAAGGGATCTGAGTCATTTAAGGACCTGTACAGATATTAAACTTTATTGTCTTCTTGTAGCTTGGCCTTTTTTAAGCTTTATATGTCCAGTACCCCCTTTTCATGCTAGTATACTACCAAACTTCTTAAACGCACCCGCTCTGGATCTAAGTCGGAACTTCCTACTTAGTGTGTGGGCACAGGAGTGTTTAAGAATATAGTTCACAATCGTATTTAAAATGTAAAGGTTATCTACAAAACTATAGTAGTTCCTTAGGCCATTTAGGACCGCATTGTATCTCATAATGATTGCTTTATGGTCTATAAAGATTCATTTAGTTAGGGCTTTCGGTACGATCTTAGGTCTACTAGGATCATAGTCCTTAATAAAACCATTAAGTTTTAGTGTGTGAATCATTCTCTTTACAGGGGCTCAAAATACGACTTTAGTCTTTTTTATTCTTGATTTTATCGTTATTTTACTCTTGTGATGGTACCTTGTAACCATCTTGGTGTTTTTATTACGAAAATAAGGGACTCCAAAATAGCAGCCAAGAAACTCGGCCATGCCATCATGGACACAGGTTATCTTAGTCTTCTCAAGGTTTGTTGATACCTTCAGCTCTTCTTTTAGAAAGTTTATCGCTCTGTCCCTGATCATTCTAGCAAATTCCTTATCACCGATCATTCCGATGATTCAATTATCGGCATATCTTACATAATAAAGTCTTTGCCCAGTCATTATTCTCGATTGGAGCTGATTCATTTCTTTACGAATCCTCCTGATTGGGGCTATAAGTTCTATGTCCCGCATATCTTCATAAAGATCTCCACACTTTTTCTTCTTCATACGAGTTATATAATTAACCATTTTTTGGTTAACATTACTGATCATCTTTTCCTTGCTTGCTAGTTCCTCTGTTAGTTCTCGCATATATACATCGAATTCGTGTAGGTAAATATTTGAAAGAATTTGATATACTCAAGATCCTTGAGGTACTCCTACTTCCGTTGAATAGCCTCTCCCTCTCTCGACATATCCCGCTCTTACCAGCTTCCAGTAGAGATCTATGAATTGTTGATCTTGGATCTTTCTCCTTATAAGTGATTCTAGGGTGTGGTGGTCCACATTGTTAAAGAATGATAGGATATCACCTTCAACTACCCATGTTATACCACTTCATGTCGAAATATCTTTTAGTGCCGAATGATAGCTCCTACCGGGTCTAAATCCATGGCTGGATCCTATAAACAAAGGATCATAAATAGCATTTAGAATTTCTTTTATCGCTTCCTGTACAATATTATCTCTAGGCGATGCGATAGCCCGTGGTCTAAGTCTACCATTCGCATTAGGGATGATCACTATCACTCTCCGACTAGGTTTAAATTCAAAACTTTCATCTTTTAGCGAGCAGATTATCTGATCTAGATCTCTTGTCGTAAATGTAAATCCATCGAGTGTGATAAAATCAGTACCTGGAGTTATATTACCAGGTTTCGATTTTATATTGTCATAGCAAGATTTTATAAAATTCCTATTCATTATCTGCTTATACAGTCCAGTAAACTTGTTACTATCAAGTTTAGTAATACTCATTTTGTTATCTGTACCGCTACTTTCTGTAACAGCACAGGAACGAGTTGAATAACTTCTCTGGTTCACTTCGAGACTTATATGTGTTATATTTATATTTATATAACTATTTATATAAATATTTATCATTATATTTATATTTTGTCCTACTATTGAACCTCCGTTTCCATAGCGCTTACGCACCTTAGGAAATCCCGCATTTGCCTGATTCACGTCATTGTTTATTTTAGGTTCCATTCTGTGGAAAAAAACCCATGCTTGGATTAGCTTCCTTATAGTAGACTTTATAAGACTTTGACCCGATCTTATAAACATAAGGCTAACAATTTTAAATCGCCTTATTGTTAGAGTTCAGTTATACTCAGCTCAGATAGTATTTATAACCATGATAAACTTATCTAGAAACAGTTCATAGGGTTGGACGATAACCCCGTCTGTTCCTTCTCCTACATGCTCTGGTCCCTCCGCCATTTCGGCTTTTGGTGAGTAGGATGATTTACAAGAAATGTCTACACTCTTGGTAGTATTGTGGCTACTGGCGTGAACTAGCCCAAACGGCGGCGCACGTCAAAAACTAATATTGTTCAGTCTAGGAAATGCTATATCTGGAGCCCCTACTATGACCGGACAAAGATAATTCCCAAATCCTCCTACCGCTACCGGCATAACAAAAAAGAAAAGTAGAGTCAGCCCAAGCCCATCTTTTACTTTAAAAAAAGAAGAGGAACTGGAACTGCTCCCCAAACCGTACGTGATAGTTTCCCATCATACGGCTTTCTACAAAATGAATTTAAACTACTTTTTAAATAACTTATTTATAATTTATTCTTAAAAATTTCAGTTCTTAGAATACTAAGCAATAAGTCTTGGATCTGATGGGTTAAGGTTTCCTGAATGAAGTATATCATGATATAAGCACAAAGTTGAATTTTTTCTTATTACCGCACCTTGTCATTGACTGAAGGTTGAATTTCCTGTACGTACGCGTTTTCTTACCTGAGCCATAGCTCTAATATGATGTATTTCGATAAAATATTTATATTACAAATTACGAAAAACTTTAATACCGAGCTTTCGCTTTCGGTGACCTAAAAAAATTGAATTGAATTGAATTGAATTGAATTGAATTGAATTGGCTCAAGATTTTTTAATAATTTGTTCTGTCACTTCATCTTCATCCGGAGTTTTGTTTTGGGAGTTTGGTAGCTTCCCCCCCCATAATTATGGGGTTGCATTATTACTCTCGGGGTTATTAAGCTTTAGTCCCGTGGCCGGGTCTTCAAGTCTTAGCCCAAACTTACTAAATGTCTTTTTCATAGTCTTTAGTTTTAGTTTACGAGCTAGTGTCAGAGCACAAGATTGTTGGAGGATTCATACTAGTTTGGCCATTAGTGAATAATTTCCTGCAAATGAATAGGCATTGAGTATTCCTATAATTTTGCTATTGTAAAATGAAATTATATTGCCATGGTCTAGATGAATAAGATTTGTTATTCCTTTTGCTATAATTATATTCTTATGGTTACGTCTTGCATACCCAAATTTAATAAACTTTTCCATAATTATTTTGAGAGGTGCATCTACTGCTAGTCTTATAGCTCTTCTTCTAGTCATTTTAGGACCTTCCGGTGTTATAAAGAAATTGTACACTGAGTCAGTATCTCTTCGTTTACATTTTGCCCCTATAAAAATAAAACATTCCCTTATATTAACAATGCTGGTTTTATCAATGTTTAGTTCCAGGCCACAGTTGGATTTTAGGAATTCTGCCATGGAGTTTTTAATTTGTTCTGCATCCTTCTTACTACCTGTGATTAGAACAACAAAATCGTCTGCATATCTTAGATATACTATTCGTCTGTAGTCAGGGTCCTCTTTTATTTTAATAATATTCGGGATTTGTCTCATTTCTAGCAGAGCATTATAACGAGTTTCTGCTGATTGATTCCTCCTTCTAAGGTTTTCATACTTTGTGTATGAAGGGTTAAGTTTTCGCTTATACCCTTTCTCTCACTCAGTCTTATCATCATCTATGTATTTATCTAGTTTATCTAGAACAATGTTGGCCAGAATTGATGATATAACGCTACCTTGAAGGGTTCCTTTATCTGTTTTATAGAGGATCTTTGTTTCACTGTCCACATATCCTGCCTTTAGACTTCTTTCTATTAGTGTCATAAATCTTACACAGGAAATTTTCTCTCTGAGGCTTTCTATAATGACTTTGTGAGGAATGTTATCAAAGCATTTGGTGATCTCACCTTTAATACTTCAATTGTTACTTCCACCCCTTATATGAAGTCTGTCCATAGCATCTCTTGTGGATAGTTTGGGTCTAAAACCATAGCCATTTTCGCTAAAGTGAGGCTCTCAAATGGCTTTTAGAATAACCTGTATAGCTTTTTGTACTATCTTTTCTCTTGGGTTAGCAATTATTAGTGATCTTAAGCTATCTTGTGCGTTAGGCTTAGTCATTTTATTTAGTCTTGCTGGTGTGAATTTAAAACGCCCTTCCACAGAATCCTTGTGCACCCTTTCAAATCATTCAGTGTTAATTTTGTCCAGGGTTTCATTTTTTACCCCTGGTGTTATGTTACCCGGATTACTCTTTATTAGGTAGTAACTCTCCTTAAGTATTTCAGTATTCATCATTCTGATGATCCCGTTATATTTTCCATTTCGATCCTTAAAGTGTTCCAGTTGTTTCTTAATTACTCTGTCAAGTCTCTCATTGATATTCTTGAATATTTGGTTAGTTGCAACTGTATTCTTTTTGCTGCCCCCCTTCGTGGCCGGGTGACCACTACTACGAGGGCTCCGTGTCCGCTTGCCTGTATATTCTGAGTCTTGTTCATTCTCTGGATCGAATCCTTTTCCTGAATAGCTATTATAGCAGGTATAGGCGGTTGCATCCCGAGTTACATTGTTCAGCTCATTTTGAC
>JASXTE010000624.1:0-33530 GCA_030280995.1 Hemileia vastatrix | reverse complement strand
TCCGAAGTGACTGGACCATCAGTCTGAATGTTTACAAAGAATTTGGGACCTACAGGTTCCTTTCTTCCAAACCTAGGGCATGAACCGCTCTTGAAAGTGGAGGAGAAGTACTTGGAGAAGATGCATGAAGCGCTGCGTTCAATGAAGATGTCGAACTTGAAGTTGAAGTGGGAGAAAGTGGTGGCGTTGAAGTTGAGGATGAGGCTGAAGTGGAAGAGGACTTTGATGGAGATGAAGGACCTGCTAGACGATTTTCGAACTCGTAGAGCTAGGTATGGATATAGAGTTGTATCCCAAGTTTGGTTCCCGAAGAGAGTTGGACGATTCTTTTGAGAGAGAGAGGAGAAAAGAGGATGATGGAATGGGTAGAGATCGATTAGATCTTCGAGTAAGCATCGAAGTGGAAAGTAGAAAGAGCACCCCTTTGGAAACTCGAGGGCTCAATTTTCTGAGATAAGAATGTTTCCACTTTCTGTTTCCATTTCCTTTGTGAAAGTAAGAAGCAGGACCAAGAGATGACTAACCTTGTTTCTCATTCCAGCATAACCACTCTTTTCAATCTTTGCTCCTCTTGGAACTTCATTAGTGATTGTTCCAAAGAATCTTCCCTTTCCCTCTTGATCGTCCAAAGCGAGTTTGCAAGTAGTGAGACCTCCAATGTCAGAATCGCATCCAGTAGCGAATTGGTTCAAGTGAGAAGGATGAGTTTAAAGAGTAAAAGATGTAGCGGACCTTGAGAAGTAGAAGTTGGTGAAGTTTCCATTCTCATGACTCTGGCTGTCTCTTCTTTAAACACGTCTAACGATCTTTGAAGGGCTCGTGTAAATGATTTGCCTGCCATTTTGAGAATAGAAGTGGATTGAAGTTGATGGTAAGGTTGAGTTGGTAGAAAGAGAAAAAGGTGATTAGAACTTCAACTTCTCCACTCAACAGCAACAGCAAGATCGACTCGATCAATTCCAGAACCAGCAACAACTCTGTTATAGAATAGTAAATCATCAATCATGAATTGGGACAGAGTAGGAACCATGAAGAAGATCGACGATGCGGGCGAATCGTTGATGAAAAAGGTCAGAAACCAGAGAGAGGCAGGCAAAGGAGTAGGCGTTTCAAGAGCGATGGGAAGATGGCTCAAGGAAAGGATGAAAGATGGGAACAATCAAAGAAACAAAAAGATCAAGATGAATCAGAGCCATCATCAGTGGCTTCTTCCAGTCATACTAGAGTTCCTCCAACCAGACCTCCATCTCTACGACCAAGTGTTGCTTCGAGAAACTCTACCAATTCTGCTCCTCCCCCTCCTCCTCCTCCTGCAAGATCAAATTCATCCATTTCTACTAATTCATCAAAGAAGGATTACATAGAGTTCTCCAAGTTCACAGAGCAGGATAAGTTGCTTTCTTTCAAGTCTTGGATCGATTCTTCAATGATAAGCTTTCTACTTCTACTTCTCAAGATCTTCCTCCAATCTATTCCCCTCCAGATCCGAGTTCGGGTCCCAAACCTCCAAATAGAACTTCAACAAATCCAATCCCCCAAAGCAGAGGTCCGGCACCTACAATCACTCCAAGAGCTCCTCCAACTTCGACTTCAGCCTCAACTTCTTCGACCTTTCCACTTCTAACAGCTTCTTCTTCATCAATCGATGATCCTTGTTCTGCTTTATCAACTGCAACTTTCTTTGTTTATCCAGAATCTTTCCCTGAATGGACTCAAGATCAATGGTATACTTCTACTACAGATCGTCAACCACCAAACTTGAAGAATCGTAAAGATATTCTTTGGAAATGTTCAACTTCTTATATGGGTTCATCTCATAAAATGATTGGATCTGTTTTTTTCCAAGATCTTTCAATGTTGATTTATCAAATCTCTTGGGATTCAAATAGATCTTCAGATTATCAAATTCAAGTTGAATATAAGATATACCTCAAACTTTGGATAATGATTCATTAAAAGAAGCTTCTGAAATTTACGGTGAATCTATAGCTAGATTTGCAGGAGATGTCAGAGATTGGTGGTAGACCTATTGGTGATGGTGAATGTTGGACTTTGGCAAAAGAAGCTATCGATAATGTTAATAAGGAATTGGAATCTAAAGGTAGAAGTGATCTCAAGGCATTGTCTACTATTGGTAGAACTCATGGTCATTTAATCTTTGCTGGTCAAGGTGCTAGGAATAAGAAGATCAAAAAAGGTAGATGGAGAGGCGGAGATAGGAAGAGAGAGGAATGGGGGTGGTGTTAGAAGAGGAGATATCGTTGAGTGGTAACGATCTACTTGTTCAGACAGTTGGGGCTAGGAAAGGTAGTTGGGTGAGTTCAATTCAAAGTCAAGGCTAGCCTGATCAGAATCGATCCTTCCCCTTCCCTTGCTGATGAATTTCATCTTTCTTCGAAAAGTGCACTCTTGGAGATCCGGAACACACAGCGGTCATCATTTCGGATTCTCCAGTTCCAGATCGATTGGGAGAGGATCTAGATCCAGACAATCAACCCGAAATCAAACCCTATGAACTCGAGAGTATCACAGTCATCGAACAGAGTGCTGGTCAAGTGAGTACATATCCGTCGAGCAGGAGTGAACCGAAGAGACAAACGAATAGGTGACGGGCATGGAAAGTAGCGATTAACGATTGCTGAGCATCCCTCTCTCCTCCCTTTTTCGCTGTCGTCTTTCACTTTTCTTACAGGTTCCAACTCGTAAATCCTATGATCTCTCGACGTTCACAGAGGGGAAGATGTGGATCTATAGGCCGTGTTGCAACGATGTCTATCTGGGTGGTGAACCAAAACCTGAGTTTCCTTCTTCTCTTCCAGGAATGGAGAGATTAGCATGAGTGTAATCTTATACATTCTGAGCAACCCGTTGCTGAGCGTTGTCGTCACGCCACGTTGTGCTTCAAAAACACAGGGAGATAACTTCCGGCCGATCCAAGAGCCCGAGTCAACTTTGCTCGCTCCATACTTCGCTTTTTAAGCTTTTAACGTTCTTTCGGGCGTTGTAATCCAGATGAGATTACGATTGGGCACAATCACTGAAAAGGTATAAAAAGAAGGTCTTTTTCTTTGCGCAGCTTCTCTTTCCCCTCACCTCAAAACCCTCACAGAAATCAACTCGACCTTCGACAAGCAACTTTACAACAACCATAGCATAGTACAATGTCTTCTATCAAACTGAATCTACCTTCTCAAGTCTTCGAAAACGCTAGGTAAGTGAGAGAATGAATGAGTGGAGACAGTCCTTCTTGCCTCGTCATCTCACCCTTTCCACGCATGACTCTGACTCTCTCTTCTTCTACCTCTTTCTCCTCTCCTTCCTCAGCTCTCAGCCAGCTTATCGTCGCTCAGGACAATTGAAGAGCACTTTCACTTCTCTTAACTCCAGTCAGAACCAGAGTAAAGCAGCACCGATCATGCAGGCTTTGAACGAGCGTCGTATCAACATCGATGGTGTCTTGGCTTTTCCCATAAATTGGAGTGGTTATCTGAGTAAAAGAAAATGGCTCTTTGAATAAGGAGAATCTACAAATCTCAGGACCGAGAAGGTTAAACACTCAATCGTCATCCTCGTTCTCATCAACTCCATCTTTAAAGTCCACCTCTTCTTCTTCATCATCATCAAGCTCAAGTTCCTCTTCCGATATCAACGAGTATTCTCCATCAACTCCTGATTTTGACTTCGAAGAGCATTCTTACTCGAACATGGACATGGAAAAGATACTGTTCTTTATCAGATATTGAAATGACTCCACCAACTCCAACTCTTCACACTATCCCTCTACCTTCACCATCTTTCCCACAATCGACAAATTCTCATAAGAAACAGAAGAGGTACACAAAGCCTGATTCTCTTTTTTTCATCAATACTCTCAACTTTTGAAATCGCGTCTTTGTATATTTGTTCCACTCATCGCTTTCTGTTGTACTTTTAGTTTTCATAGGAGTCCTCTCACAATTGAACTTCTTTTCATATTCAACTTTTTGATTGATACGTCTGATCAGATTATTTCCACTTTACACGCACAGAGAAAGAAAGGGAAGACTCTCAAAGAAGAAAGCTTGTCTCTGATGAATTGCCAGATCACGACAGGGAGCGAAGTCCCGGTTGTGCAAAAGAAAGAAATTAAACATGATAAAGACAAGCATGTAGGGGATCAGTGATTTCTTTCACCGAGATGAGAACGTGTGAGGGAGAGTCTGAGAATTGAGAGGAGAGCCGTTACCCGTTGGAGTGGATGTTGTTCCCGAATTGCTTCCATCTTTCCATTCTCCTTTCAAAGGCGTACATAGCCCTGTCCTCAAGGACTACTTTAGGGAGTTCCAAAGTCCTTTGGAGATACGGTATGAGAGACCATCTCCCCTTGAAACGGAGTTGAAATCGTTCCATCAGTGCCAAGTTCTTGTTGCTTGAAGTTGACTTCTCCTGTTTGGGAGAGATTGTACATAGAGCATCGTATTTGAATTTGAGATGCCATATGAAATGAAAGTAGTCCTTTAAGAAAGTTCTGATTATCCTATAGAGAGTGTGTCGTTGAGAAAGATCTGAACGGCTTCGAAACCTTCTCTCTTGATTTTGGTCGATTGAACTTGTGAAGCGGTAGATTGGAGTTTTGAAATCTGGTTTGGCGATACCATGAGCTTTCCGATGTGACGATGGACTGGAGTGGAAGAGCTGTTGAGACGCCAAAGGGAGAAAGAGAGACTCATGTCACACGGCAAGGGAACGAGGATCGAGGCGACGTGGAGCACGATGAGATTCACTTACGTCTCGCCATGGATTGCGTATCTTGGTAAGTTCTTGTTGGAAGCAGTTTGACTCATATTGAATTTGATGAATTTGGTTGAAGGGAAAGAAGAGAAGAGCAGAAAGAAGGAGTTTTGAATCGATCGGGCCATCGAGGAATCGAAAAACGGCTGCTGCGCGAGAATTCCGATCTGACACCTCAGACACCCCCTTGTCTTGGTTCCGAAGGAATCGTTCGAATCGTCTTCATCCCTTGTTTCTTGACGTTTCTTGATGTTTCTTAACCTTGAAGCTCGAAGCTCTCAAGAGAATCTGGCAAGAAGGCGATGTGTCCAATTGGGCAGCATTGAAGGTGGAGCAGGTCGTACAAACTACAGAGTCTCGAGGAGCTCCTCCTCTATCTTCCTTTTCAAGGAAAGAGAGCGATCGAAAGAAATTAGCCTTTTCTCTCAAGAACTCCCATACATACCATCAGATTGTGGTAGACTATGGATTCTCTCTGAGCGCGACCTTGAGTCACGACTCTCTGACCTCAAGGTATACCAGATTAAATCGAGTGGCTTTCCGTCTTCCCTTCTTTCCTTCTTAACAATCACAGCTTTCTCAAAAATACGCTCTATTCAAACCAGATCATCGAAAGTCAAAAGTCAGGAAACCACTTCAGCAAAGATGGATCAAGAAACAAGTAAACAAAACGCACTCGACTCAGTCGACCACTACCACGAGGAGGCATTGGAGGACGATCCAATCATGAATGTACTTCTAGCTCAAGCATACGAAGAAAGCTCACAAAGCGCGGGATTCAGAGAAGATCAAGACTATCAGAAAGCCATAGAATTGTCTCTTTCGAGTGCACCTTCAACGTCAACAATCCCAACTCTCAGTTCCCCTGCTGCGCCTTCCGTAAAAAGTGGACCTCTCAGTTCGACACTTTTCGATGAAGTACTTGCAGAGCAAGAACAAGTCAGGCACGCTTTCAGCTTCGATCAAACGGACGAGTCTATCGATGAACCGCCAAAACTCAAACCGAAGGCCAGAAGATCAAGACCTCCGACTGAGCCAACTCAACCTCCTGAAGTCATAGTCCTTTCCGACGGTGTTTTCAGCTGTGCTGTGGCTCCTGGAGAGTACTTCGATGCAGTATGGGATCTCAGGATCAAAGAGACTTCAAAAGAAAGTAGAGCCGAGTGGGGTCGAGAAGGAATACTTCTCCAGCCTTGGGGAACCAGAACATTTGCTCCTTCTGATTGCGGAATGAGTTGCATTCACCAGGTGAAGATTGAGCTGGATGACCAAGTTATAGTCAGTGAAGAAGATAGAAGTCAAAGCAAGTCGCCTTCCGTAGCTTCGTTGAATTGGACAGTCCGACCCACTTCCTCTGGTTCGACTCTTAATTCCACTTCTACTGGGAAGAAAGGTGAATGGAGGACAATCAGATTGAAAAGGCTTCATCTCAGAGCGCCATTGGAGCAAGGCGAATATGAAGAGGTGTGGAGATTGAGACAGAAAAAATCAACTTTGAAGGACTGTAATGGAGGTCTATTTGGAAATTATTACGGAAGTGGCGACGGCCTCGATGGTGATTTCCCGTTTAGTGCTCCTTTCGGGGACCTCTTCTTTATCCGGTGAGTAGAGATCACTATAACGAGAGGTAGAGAGAGTGGGTTCCAGATACTCAAGTGTTGACACTAAACTCTCATTTCCATCTTCCATCTCTATCTAGGATCAAAGTCGATGCGACTCCTTCAAGATCTCTCATTCGAGGTCTTACAGTTCCAGTCGATCCGATTGCCCCTCTATACTTGAGGTACACTCTGCTTTCCCAAGGTCTACGAAATCCTTCTCCAGACCAAGGAGAGATTCCAGAAGTAGTGGCAGGAGTAGCTTATGACTATCTTTTCACTCTTAGAAATGATGGAAATCAAGAATGGCCAACCGGACTCCAGATTTCTCGACTAGATGGCTCTCCTGAGAGAGAACTTGACTTGAAGGGAAAGGGAGTCGCCAATGAAAAGGTTCACTTGGTCGTTACTGACGAAAAGAGAAGACTTCTTTGCAAGCCTCTCCCAGTTGGCGGAACGGCCAGAGTCATCCTTTCTGGCTTGAGGTCCCCCAGACTAGACGGAATCCACGAAGAGAGGTGGAAACTGTTCACGAGAGTGAGATCAGAAGTCGTTGAGATAGGAGAACCTCTGACATCGAGGTGAGTTCTTCGTTTCGTTTAGCATACTTCGATCATTCTGCCTCCGTTCTGAGGACTGATGGTTCTAACTTTCTTTTCCTTTTGCTCGATGTCCCTTGATACTCAGAATCAAAGTCGTAGGATCAACTTCACCCCCTCCCTCTTTCGAGCAAGCTTTGGAACCGCCTGCGTTCGAAGAAGTGACTGGATCGAACGAGGATGCCGATTGGACGATGGTGGGAGAAGGCTCTCAATCAGAGGCTTCAAACGATGGTTTCAGTCTGATCTCTTCCAGGCGAAGCAGTTTTGAGAAGATGAAGGAAGATTAGATTCAGAAAGTAGCGCATGATGTTGCGCTACTTTGATCCTTTTGTTGTAGAGTTTGTCCATTGTTTGAATATTATGAAGCTTGAACACACTCGATAGTGTCACTAGTAAGCCGAAGTGAGTCAAGCAAGTTGCGAGAAATCGATTCCAAAGACACTGCGATGTGATACAGAGTGAAGAAAGAATCAGAGCTTTGCGAAGACTGCCTTCTGCTTTTGCATTGCAGCGGCCATCTGAAGAACATGTGAATCGAAAAGAACGCGATGAAGAGGGAAAGAAAGAAAAATTGAGAGAGAAGTAGAGGTAATCAACAAGCAGTTTCCTCGGTCTGGATACTCGTTGCGATGATGCTTTCGAGCCTCCCTTCGATAATCGTAATTCTCTTCCACCAACTTCAAATACTCACAGCGACAGGTAGATCAGTAGTCTGCAGCATACTCATATTCCAAGCAGCTTGGAAATCCAAACCTTCTTTAACAGTATGATCTCTTCCATGAATCAAAGCCACTTTGGTTCCTCTAACCGCCACTGGACTTTTACTTGCAATCAATTTAGCAGTCTCTATAGCTGCAGCTTCTACTTCCTTTTTCCCACCTTCGACGACTTTAGAAACGAAACCGAATTTGAAAGCTTCGTTTGAATCGAATTCTCTAGCAGTCAAAGCCAATTCTCTAATCCAAGAATCATTGGAAACAATTTTGGGCATTCTTTGTAAAGTTCCAATGTCTGCTGCTAATGCTATGTCTACTTCTTTGATACAGAACCTTGCTGATGAACTTGAATAACGAATGTCTGTTGCTGACATAAGATCAATCCCTAATCCAAAGGAAACTCCATGGACCTTAGAAGATAAAGAGAAGCAAAGAAAGAGCAAGAGAGATAGGAAGACAGAGAAAGGATTGGTTATCAGAAGGAGAATGATCAAGGTCAAGCTCTGAGTCTACCATTCCTCTCCTGCCACTGACCGCTGAGATGACTGGTTTCTCACATTCTTCAATAGCTGGAAGAGATGAAGCAAGAGATGAGAACAGTTCAGAATTACTTCAGAGAAGATAGCAGCGAAAAGCATAGGATCGAGCTCTTGAACTCACAAGTGATAGCAGCTTGGAAATCTCTGATGTGATTTCTCATGTAATAAGCCTTACGAGCGATATCGTCTGACTGATCCAAGACTTTACTCAAACTATCGTCCATTACTGTGAAACGAACGAGAGAGATCGAAGAGAATCTCAGACTTCCATCTTATCTTTTTGATTTTGTCCTACCCCACCCTCCTGTACAACTCACGATCAAGACCAGCTGTGAAGCACCTTCCTTCCCCACTGAGCACCACAGCAATTACATCTGGATCGTCTCGAATGTGATAGAAGATTCTAGACATTTCCTGTCGAGAGAGATAGAGTGGAGAAGACAAGATTAGGTATTGAATAGCCATCCTATCTTTCCATCGATTCCGAATTGACTGACCTCCCACTGAGCGTTATCGAAAGCATTTACTGGACCTCTATTGAATGAGACTCTGAGGACACCTTCCTGAAAGTGAGGAGGGAGGAGAAGAGCAAAGAGATCGAGTGAATCAGCATTTGGTTCAAGTAAGAGATGTTCTTGCAATGCACTCACGCTCTCCAGAACCAGAGTGTGTCTCTTTGGAGGAGGTTGAAGATTAGTATATGGCTTTGACATTGTCGCAAAATTGGTGAGATGGAAGAGTAGAAGAGATCTGTCTGCTTGTTTGTCTTTATGATTTCAGTGTTGGCTTTTCGGATGGCAAATCGGTCTATCTGCTGTTGAGGAGCGTCTTCTTCCGTGATGGGATATTCGAATGAAAGTTCGAGATTGATGTGTTTTTCACGATTTGATTTGCTTGATCAAGTTGTTGTCTGAGGTGTTCAATGTCAAAAGTTGTCTTCGAGCTTGCAGCCTGCAGCCAATCTTCAGCTCGGCACTTCGAAAAGGCGAGGACCCGAGTCGAAATTATTCGACGTCTCTGACCACTCGAGCAAGCAAGAGGAGAATCAATACGATCGAATAAATAGATTTGAAGCTGGTTCTCAGTCCTTTTGGGGGTCTCAAAGGAGGATAGAGCTTCTTGGAGATGGCCTCAGCGCCACCTAGACTCCCACTCGCTGTGATCTAGCTCTCCCTCACCATTTCTACGAGTTTAAAATAACAGAAATCTAAATCCTTAATCTTGAGTCTCCCCCGCTTAGCACCTTCGGTAGGGGAAGAAGAGAGGGGTCCGCGATCGTTGACCTTGCTTGGGTCTCAAAGATTCTATCTTTTTTGGCTTTCCCTTTCCAAGGCCAGATCCATACTTTGACTCGTGAATCCAAAATCAATCAAAAGCCATGCTAAGTAAGCCTAGTTTCTCTTTCACTCGCAGGAGGAATCACCCATCGATTGGATGCTGCAAAAGATAAGGCTTCTTCTCGAAGACTTTTCTCTCCCCCAACCTCCTCCTCTCCTCTTCCTTTGCCTTTTTGTTCTATCTCCTGCTTCTCATCAAGATCTTGCAAACAAGCATCCGCTACGAAACTCAATCACATTGTCGCCCCTCCACTCCAACACTCTTTGATCATGGTCGCCATCTCCCTTCGATTCGTCTTGGTCTCAATCGCTTTGGCCACTACTTCCGCTTTTGCAGCTCCTTCTGCAACTCAAGGTCAATATCAAGCACCTTCCATCATTCCAGATATTTGGAAAAGTCTCGGTGACGTGAGTGTCTCAGCATTTCTCGGAGGGAGATTGAACAGGCCCTCTGTTCGCGCGCGCTGACGACGCTTGTTTGAATGGCTTTTGATTCTGATCCTCAATCACCATCCAACTCTTTCTCTTTTGCTCTCGCAGGCTCTTTTAACTGATCCCTTGACCTACACAATGTCATTGAAAGGTCAAGACATGGATGGACTGACTGAGAAGATGTACGAAATCTCTGAGTCTCAAGGAGAATGGCTGACGAAGGACGAACTCAAGCAATACGCTTCCGTTTCAGACGAAGGTAGAACTGCAATCACCAACTACCTCAAGTCCCAAGGCTTGAAAGATTCCGACTTCACCTTCTCTGATCTAGGCGACGAAGTCGAAATCAGATCTTCAGTCGCTCAAGCTTCCCAAATGCTCCTCGCAAGATTCGAGTCGTTTGCCTATGCTGGAAAGACCAAGGTTCCAAGAACCAAAGAGTACACTGTCGACGCTTCTATCGCTGACTTTGTTCAAAACATCTATCCAATCGCTGACTTACATGAAATCAAGGTTCCAAAGCTTCAAGTTCAAACCCCAGACACAGAAGCAATTCAAGATGAAGCCAATGCTCCGGCAGGCTGCAATACTAGCCTAGTCACCCCTCAATGTCTGGTCAGTATGACAGATTATAGACTTGTGAAAGAGAGAGAAGAGCAAGTCTGATGGGATGCTCATCTCCAACTTCTCCCTGTCTTCTTCTCCTTTCACAGCGTAATCTATACGGAACTTCAAAGTACAAACCATCCGAGGGGAGTCGTGATGACGTAGACATCGGCATAACGCAGTACATAGGTGAGTTTAATCTAGCTCTCAAGTGTTGGGAAAATTGCAGACGAAGTGTGAAGCTTGCCTCAAGAGAAGACTTTCGCAGCCGCAAAAGCTGGGAAACGTCTTCTGGCTCTCTGCCCTTGAGTTACAGACATGCTGCTGATGTCGATAGACCTCTCTTCTCTAGGTCAATACACCAGTCAAAGCGATCTGACCCAGTTCCTGAAGGAATATCGTCCGGACGCAGCGGACTATCAGATTCCAGTCGAAAACTCACTAGGGGCCATCAACTTGCCAATCTTGGGAATGTCTGGAGAAGAAGCAATGCTCGATGCCGAAACTGTCGTTTCCGCTACGTATCCACTTCAGACTACTGTTTACAACATTGGAAACGATATGACAGAGGGAGATTTATTCTCGCTTACCTTCCAGCAATTCATCAAGGCTGATTCACGTCCCAAAGTAACCACTACGTCATATGGCTCAACCGAGTCCCAATTCACTCGAGCCCAAGCAACTGACATGTGTCGTAATGCTCAAAAGCTAGCTGCTTTGGGCACGACTATCATCTTTTCCAGTGGAGACAGTGGGGTTGGCTCTCCCTTCGACGATGCTTGTCCGCCATTCGAAGCTTCATACCCCGCTTGCTGTCAGTTCATCACCATGGTTGGTGCAACTGAAGGCTTTTCTCCAGAGAGAGTAGTGAGGGAGGAAGTCAATAAATTCTGGAGTGGCGCAGGTATCTCTAATCTTTTGCCGACTCCTAAATTTCAAAAAGCGGCGCTGTCTGGATATCTAGCTTCTCCAGCAAATGTTGCTCCCAAGAAGTACTACAACTCTACAGGAAGAGGTTACCCAGGTGAGTTGTGAGCGCCAAGAAAGAGTCATTCTAGGATCGAAAAGAGCTTCTGGTTAGGAGAAGTCATCGACTTCGTAACGCGACCAGACCTTTGTGATGAATTCTTTCTGGAGTTTTTCTCTCTTTCTGGTCTGAACAGATGTGTCGGCTTATGGATCACGTTACGTATCAATTTCCAACGGACAAAAGAGTCTCATTGGTGGTACTTCAGCTTCGTAAGTACTTGAGTCAAAACTTGTCAACATCGAGGCTCTCTCTCTCTCTATTTCTTGCACTCTCTTCGTTGGGTCAGACTTTGGTTATCTCGATTATCTGACAGCTCTATCATATTCTTACATCACCACTCTTGTCCCTCGATTCAGTGCACCGACTTTCGCTTCCATTATTGCCCTCGTTAACGACGCCAGAAGAAAGAAGGGCAAGGGAAGCGTAGGCTGGATCAACCCTTGCATCTACAAAAACCCTCAAGCTTTTACTGACATTACGTTGGGTGCATCTCTAGGCTGTGGAGATAAGAAGAATGGTTTCTATGCTACGGAATCTTTCGATCTTGCCTCTGGTCTCGGCAGTCCCAAGTTCGCTGCTCGTGAGTATTCCTTCTCTCAGAACACATTGAGCTTCTCAAGTTGAATTGAATCTTATTCTTTTCTTTGATTCATGTGGTGCAGTACGTAAAGTCTTCGGAGCCTGAGAGACGGTCGTCTTCACTCTCGGTCGTCTACTCTGACTCAACAACTCTTTACGCTCTCCAATACTCCTTGTTCTATGTTCGGTCTGCTATCTATTGTCTTTTCCAACTCTTTCTGGAGGAGACGGTCTTCTCAAGATCACAAAATCTATGATTCCTAGTCTTGTTGTTTATCCTGCTGAAACAAATTCGCTTTGACGTCTTAACAGCCTGAGAAGCTTCATCCACAGAATGTCTCGACACTAAGCAATTTGTTTTCGATTCTTCTCGCCGCGGAAGGATAGATCGAATCTCGAATTGATTGTTATGACAAGTAAAAGTACAAGATGATTTATGTTTATCAATTGCAATGCACAAAGAAGATTTCTCTCTCCTACTTCTTTTTTGAGCTCGAAGGCTTCGGTGCTGCTGGTGCAACCTTATTCCTAGCATCAATTTGAGCCTGTCTTTCCGTCTCTTTCTTCACTCTCTCTTCGTCCAATCGTTTCTGTTCCATTTCTTCATCCATCCTGAGTCCATCCTCCAAGACGCTATCCAGATCTGGTGATAGAACGAATTTCCTAGCTATGTCTCCTAGATGAAGAGCTTTACCAGGTTTCCGACTGTTTGGCTGAGGTTCTTCCATTAGCATCAAAGATTCCAAGAAGGTCGATTGAGTTCCACCAGTCAACTGCGAGAGAAGGGCAAAAAGGGAAGAGAGTAATACATCAACACGCAAAGCTCGAATCGAATAAAAACATTCGAAAGCCTTTTCGATCGATAAACTCACCTCCATCAGAACATCTCCGCATCTAAGCCTGACTTTACGATCCTTTCCAATCTCTAGATTCCCAATCCTACCTTCGGGCATACTTCTAACCTTTTCCTTCCAAGCTTCCCCAACGCTACCTTCCCCTTCCTTTCTCAAAGAAGCAGCAGCAGCAGCCAAAGTATTCTCTCCACTAGAAGAAGAAGAAGATTCAGCTTTGACTTCTTTCTTGATCTTCTTTTCTTCCTCTTGATCTTTCTCTCCACCAGTTGTACCTTCAGCGAAAGCTACACTTCTCCTACCACTATCACTTCCACTCTTCGAAGTCTTCTCGATTGGAGCAGGTTCGAAAGTTGGGAATAAAGCTGGGAATTGGAAGAGATAGATTTTACCCTCCGGTGAATCATCTTCGTCACCGAAACTATTCATTTGATATAAATCATCTACTAAATCATCCATCATTTCTTCTTCTTCGGATTCGGATAGATCTAAAGCATCTGCATTCGGTTCATCGTCGCTTGATTTTGAATCCTCTTCATCATCAGAATCTGAAACCTTAGGAGTCGATTTGCCAGAAGAGATCGTTTGAGCTCTTGAATCTTGACCTTCTCCATTTGGATTAGACATTAAAACATCTCCATCTGCATCTGGTTCAGGTTTGATTTCAATTCCATCAATCCCTTCCATTTTCTTCTTCTTTTTCTTCGAATCAACCCCGCTTTCCTTTTTGACTTTCTTATCTTTCTCTTTGTATCTTCCCAAAGAAGTTGGAGCCCAACCATCCAAAGCTTCCACCTCTTCCATATCTACAGGTTTACCTCCTGCTACTTCCTCGTTGTCTGAATAATCTTCTTTGTCCATTTTCTGATCTGGATTCCTATAAGATCTCGACATTCCAGGTTGAAGTCCTTCAGAACCTGAATAAGAAGTTGGAGTTGAAGAAGAAATTCCACCACCGCCACCACCTCCTCCTCCTGATTTCGTTCTGGCAGCTCTAACTGCACCGGAACCCATTGAGAAAGGTCCAGAAGCTACCATTGCTTGAGGTTCGAATCTAGGTCTGACTCCTCCTCTACCTCTGCCTCTGGATCCACCTCGAGAAGAAGCTGGAGATTGAGTTGCAGAAGAGCTCGACTCCTGCACGAAGAGAACACGAGAGAGAAGAATTAATGAAAGTGAGATTCAAGAGCTGCTTAAAAACAAATCGATTGTCGAAGAGTGAGACTTACAGCTGCAGGTGATGGAGCAACACTGAGATTCAGAAGAAGATGGAGAAAATGGGAAGGTGATTAGCTCTCGACTCCGCAACTGTGTCAATGATGAGACTTCATACGCAGGTATAACACTATCCATTCAACTATTTCGAATTCGATCGAAGAGAAAAAGATGAGAGAAGACTTGGTCCTAGCTGATGATCTTGAATTGAAGATGTAAAGACTCTTCACTTCAGATGCTCTCTCTCTCTCTTTGCCCATCCGTCCTTCTCTGCTGGCAAACAGAGTGATGATGCTGATCCCAATATCTCTACAACAACCTCTCGCGCCCTCTAAGGTTGACTTTGTCGAGTGTTACTCACTTTACTTTTCTTCTTGCAGGCACCACAGGTCTGAAGACAGGTTTCCCCACGGCAGCCGCTCCTCTAACCACGACTGCACCTCTCCTGACTGCAGTTGTACCTCTTGTGGATGGTGTCAAGGTAGAAGCAGAGGTAGAGGGAGTGGTGGCAGGAGTTGTGGATGAAGCTGGAGTTGGGATTGGCCTTGCGATTGGACGGACAGCGACTCCTGCTCCTCTTCCTCTCAATCCTCCTCTGCCAGAGGTTGAGGCTCCTCTTGAGGATGATATCGTTGGTTTCGATCCGCTAGGATTGCCGTTTGGAGGCGCAGACATGGTTGAATGGCGATCTAAAGAAGAAGTTGGAAGCTCTTCGACGATCTTGCCTTTCTCGCTTTCTCCCTTCGACCTCATCCTCCATCTTTCATCAAATCATACTGAATAACTAACATCTACAAGATATAATCACAGTCTATCGTATCAGATGACAAACCCAGAACTCGTCACAATCAGAATCTGTTACGAGCATCATCCAGAATGTCTCTCTCAACTTTCCCATCCAGAGATCCACGCCTTTCCAGACGACATTGCCAAAGTCAATCCTCTCAAACCGGTTCACAAAGTCACTAGAGCTTTCTGTAGGCATGTTGGATGGGATCCAGACACAGAATCGCATCAACTTTCACTGAGCAAATGTTTCGATTGCAGCTCAGAGTCTGCGTCTTCATCCAACATCGACTTGTCTTTGCAACCTACTTCTACCCCCTCTCAGCTTGGTTTCAAGGATGGAGATTCAATCTATTTCACCAGAAAGCTTTCGGAGGAAACCATTCCTGCTCGAGGTGAGGATCCAAACAAACGGACATTCACTTCCAGTCGACAAAAACTGACCTCAGTCTTTCGTCTACTTTCACTCTGTCAATTCAAAGCGAGTTTGGAAACAGCTCAACCTGCCTCACAATCCATTGATTCTTATGGAGCTTCTAAATCCACAAAGGAGTCCAACGGAAGATCCGGAAGCTACGATGATGAATCGGATGGAAATGTCGAAGCAAATGAAACCTCTGGTTCTCATCTCGGACAATTACCAACCCCTTCAACTCCAACATTAGAAGCAAGCACTGGTGAACCTCGATTGACTGGGAGGATGAAGAATCGGCCAAGACGATCAAACTCTCATCGCATAGAAATGGCTAAGGCTAGGGTAGCAAAGTTAATTGGAGGCTCGAGTTATCTAGACGAAACTTATTTCAACTTGAAGTTTCCTTCTGATGCCAGCAGAGATGTTTTTGAAAGACTCTCTTCTTGTATCAATAAAGCTCTGATTCTGACTCCTGACTTTCTTAAAGATGGGAAACTGCCTCCGGTTGTCAAAGAGCAATTGGAATTCGTTTTGAGGTCCACACAATCCAAGATCAAGAGACCCGCTCAACAATTAAGACCTGTTGATTTCAAGATGGCCAACGAAGCTTTAGAGAGATTGTTGAAGAAGAAGGAAAAGAAGGAAGGAAAGGGAAGAGATGGAAAGAAGAAGGAGCAAGGCGAGTATTGCATTCGCTTGGTGATGACTATCTCTCTTCTTTTTTGATGCTCATTTGTTTGTTTCATTTTTCTCTTGACCTCTTTTCGTGCTTTGTCTTTTCAGTGGCCTCATCTTCTACTCAAATTTCGACACCAACTATGGCGGAACCGTCGTCTTCGAGCTCTAGTCAGATTCAAGAAGAATGTCTCAAAGATTTGAGAGAAGGTCTTCTTTCTCGAACAAAACCCGATTCTCAGCAAAGACAAGAAGCAATGATGCATTTCGAAAGGTTCTCTGCTTTCTTGGCTCAATAGTCGAGGATTGAAAAAAAAGCTAGGTTGGATTTCAGTGGTGAGATGATTATAAGTTGTTGGTGAAAGACGAAACATCTGAGGGGTGGAAACTTTGTAGGGAAACGATTGAGATTATGGAATCGATGATAAATGAAATAAAGAGTGAGAACCGAAATTGAGAAGCGAGATTGAGATTGAGAATTTGAAGAGAAGAGAAGGGAAGACTCCGAGATGTCTTGTTCTTTCAGGTTTGGACGTTTGTTCTAGGGATGATTCGGAGAGGTAATTGAGGTCCTTCATGTTCTCTTCCCTTGATGCATACTCTGTTGACGAGGAATTGTCTCCAGGTCATCTCTGCGACGAGCTCGACGTTGTATTTGCGAAGAATAGTTGCAGCGATTGCTTTGGCTTCAGTTGTGGCAAATCGAGCACCTATACACACTTTGGGGCCCCCTGATACGAAAGGGAGAAGAGGGGAACGAGAGAGAAAAGAGAGTGAGATGGGAGAGGATGCGCAAAGCAAACTTCGACTTGAGTACTCTGGATTGAGTGGAATCCCTTTTTGGATTTCACTCTCTTCTTCTTCTTCTTATTAAACTTACCTGAGAAGCTCCACAAGTTATGTGGACCTGGAAGATGAGCATCAGAATGAGATTGAGGTAACTTCGACCATCGATCCGGGTTGAACTCGTCGGCATCATCTCCCCAAATCTCCTTCAATCTACTGTTTGAACCAAGTCCAAGAAGAATGTTCGTACCTTTTGCAATCTTGATTTGAGTGATTTTGTTTCCATTTCGATCGATGATTGGTCTTGACAATGGAACGATAGAGTCTTTGCAAGGACTTCTGGTGATGGTCGGTACTGGAGGACTGAATCTCAAGACTTCTGAGATGAGAGACGATAGGAATGGGAGGCTGTTGATGCCGTCCCAATCTGGCTCCTCCTCTTCAGGTAGGGAAGCATAGAATTCGTCGAGCTCTTCTTGAAGACGGACTTGATAATCTTTTCTTTGACCAAGGTGAACCATTAACGAGCCCAGAAGAGTAGATGTCGTCTCAGCACCGGCTGTGAGAGAACAGAGAAGAAAAGGTTGTCAACAGGTGAGATCCAGACGACTCCCGTTCAAAGTCTAAGAGGAAAAAGTCTTACCAAAGGTGAAAGTGGCAAGTTGGGGTATGAGCTCCTCGAAGTGAAGCTTCGCGTTAGCAGGCGTGTCTGAAGCCAGAGAGGCGCGAATCATGAAGTCAAGAATGTCGGAGCCTGATAGGTAATAAGAGAGAGAAAAAGAGAAAGAGAGAAAGAGAGAACAGATGAGAAATGTCAGTCAAGCTCTCTACAGCCTATTCCCAAGATCAGTCATCGAAATCGGAGCTCTTGAAACTTGAGAGATTGATGTTAATTGAGTGCTCAAAGTAATCTCACCTTCCAAAGCGTCGCTGTCTCTTGAAAGCTTGTTCTTTCCCTCTGCAGCCATCTGTTCTTTGACCTTTTTGATCTTCAGAGCCACGATCTCTTCGGCGACCTTTTCGGTTTCTTTACGAGAGTCTGCAATGTATCTGTTACGTTTTACGATCGGATGATCTGCAAGAATGGGGAAAGTGTTTTGAACAGCCAGAGAAGTCAAGATTCTTTGCAAGACAGAAAAAGGTTGGAAGGCTCGTACAGAAGAGGCGATGGCTTCGCTGAGCTTGCTTCCGGTACTCGAACCTGAACCTAGGGCTTGATAGTTGTATCCGAAACCAGCGAGACCGATCACATCAAGAGTCGTTCTTCCGAGGTACTAGGATGAAGAGAGAGGCGGCAAGAGAAAACGAAACAGCGATCAGTACGAGAGGAAGTTCAGACTCGAATGTCAGCGTCACTCACCTTTTCGATATCGACTACCTTTCCGTTACCAGCTTCGTACTTGTCCTTCAATTCGGTGTCGTCCTCCAGGCATTTGAGCATCTTCTTGGAGTACTTGAAGAAGACGGGTGTCAACAGCTTCAAATTCTTGGGGTGAAATGCCGGACCAATCGCCTTTCTTTGACGCATATGGACGTCATTCTGAGCTGCAACAAGTCCATTACCAAGCAGGTTCTTGATGACTCGCATTGATACACTAGAGGGCTCGAAGCGGTAGGCGTTAGAAGAAAGAATCCAGCTTAAGGCTTTTGGGTCTGCGACATAGAGGTCTAGCATGTTCATTTCGTTCTTCCATGTGACGATAGCTGGGTTCGAAAGGTCATAGGACATCGATTGGTTGGATGGTTGTATCGAGAAGGAGGAGAGAAGTCAGGGGTGAGCGAGGATCCGTGCTTCGAGCTTCAGACATTTATCACTCACTGCTATCATTCTCTCTCAACCAGCTTAGTTCTTTTTCGACTGGTACGTTTTCTCTCACATCTTGAGGTGCAGTGTTTGAACTCGCTCTTGGTAGAGACTTGAGAGGACTGAAGAGGACAAAGTGAAGATATTTCCATGCAAAGATCAAGAACGGCAATGCGATGACTAAAAGTAAACCTCCGAGAGCCACTTGAAGAGGGGTGAAAGTGTGATGTAGCCAATGGGTTGGAGCTGTTTGTTTGGAAACCATTGTGAGATGATTCGTGTTCGAAAGAGGGGAACAGATGTTGACGAACAGAAAAGTTGGCCGTTTGTTCTCTCCTTTTAAAGATCCTCTGCTGGCGGATGCTTGAAGCCGATCTTCTTCCAAAAAGGATCTATAGTTTCCTTGTGCTTTGAAACTTTCCCCTATGGAAGTATTGCTTGGAGGACGAAGGGGAAAGAGAAAAACCAAAGAAAGCACAAGATGCAACTCCCCACTCGCTAGCGCCTTTTCTTTTCTTCCAACGGATTCCTCGCTCTCGTAGAACGACGCATGGTGAGGACGGCTGGAGAATTTGCAATCTTGTCGAAAAACAAACATCCGAGGTCTCCAGGTGGCCAAATCCGAGGATCCGAGCGTTCTTGATCGTGGAGGGGACGAGAATTGCTGTCTGCTTTCGCCACACTTCATCAAACAAGTCGAATCAGATCTAGAATGGAGGAGACGGTAGGATGCTACTGCTGCTTGGTAGGGTTCGAAAGTCTCTTCGAAGCAATCCAATTCAAATGCTTTGGTCAATGTGAGTAACAATCTCGACTCCGTCCTGATCTGGACGATGATTCGTTCTTCACTTTCACTTCGCTTCATCTCAGCTCATCTCGTCTCCTTCCTCTCCTGCTTCCCAGACCAGAACGGCATCCAACTGTGTGAATGCTGCGATTTGCTTTGTAGATGCCCATGCTGTTGCGAAGGAGAAGAGTACGAAACGGACGAAGAAGCAAGGCAAAGAGTCCGTCTGCTCAGTCAAGCAAGAGAAGAAGAAAGCGCTTTGCTCACATCCTCGAATTCTACAGGTTATCAGGCTACAGAACAGATGAAATCAAACTCGGATTCGGGACAAGAGACAACTTGAAATGTGATGTTTGTTAATAGATGATTCGGTGACCTCGTGTTCTTCTCTTTTCTCTATCAAGCCAAATATTTTGTATGACTACCCTTTGCAACCAATCTACCTATACCTTCCAAGCTATTCTTTAACTTGTCCTTTTCTTCGTCCAATTCGGATTCCTTCAGGGCTCTGATCTCAACCGAGATGAAAGCCATCGTTTTGCCAACTCTATCAGCCTTTCCATCGATGATCAAGACATCGCCCTCCTTCGTAGTTGAAGTATAAGTGACGTGAATATCTAAAGAAGCGCCTCTTTTTGCTTCCTTAGGGTTCTCAGCCGCAGAAGCGATCACCAGAGACCCGAAAAGATCGACGATTGTGGCAGAGACAGAACCATGCAGAGTTTTTCTACTGTTCAGAAGATTGGCTGATGTCGGCAGGATGGCTCGAACCAGCGAAGAGTTGGCTACGATAATGTCTAGATCTGGAAATAGATGGTTGTAGATCGGAGACTTGGAGTTGATCTCAGTGTTGAGCTGTTCAAGGAGTGAAAAAGCGAATCCAAGATGAAGTAACGTCAGGCTTCAGCAGCTTCTTCGTCTAGCCTCGATGATAACTCTGTTCCGTTTCATTCACCTTTCTGATAATTTCAAGCTTTGTATCGTCCATTTTGAAGCTATTTGACGAGAGAGGTGATTGGGATTCGAAGATTGAAGAGACTTTTTCTTCTTCGTCTTCTTCTCCATCCATCCAACCAATCAGAAACAATGGATCCATCGAGCTCGACAACAAAGCCAGCTCCTTCGACGAGAAACTATGCTTCCTATCTTACACCTTCTAGTATCGCTGTCTTGAGTGACAGACAGAGAGAGAAGGCTCCTGGAAGACAAGCAATGACTGAACCAAAAGTGGAACAGAGAAGAGCGAAGGCTTGCGGTCTAATAGAAGCTGTTGCTTCCCGGATGGGATTGTGAGTCAAAGACAAGAACAACCCATCCCAAAATGAAGAAGTTTAGGAAGAGTGATCACGAAATGCTGACCTTCATTCTTCTTTCTGTGCTGACGTTTGCTTCGTATGAAAACAAAGTCCTAGACGAACTATCGCAACTGCTCAGTTATTATTCCACAGATTTCATCTTTCTCATGCTCCAGCTGATTTTGCATATCATGTAAGTCAATCCTTTTACGACAGCAGAGCGACGCAGCATCGAGTCTCTCATTCTTCTCTTCTAGCAATCCATCCACCTGTTTGGATCATTCGTAAAGGTCTATACTGACCTGTAATGATCTCACCTACTTTCATCTCAACAAATTATTTTGGCCTTATTCCTACAGGAAGTAGCTTTGTCAGCACTACTACTATCATCGAAAATGAACGACACTCCAAAGAGAACCAGAGACATTTTACTTTCATCTTATGCTCTACGCTTTCCTGAACTCATCAAACTACCAGAATTCAAGTCTCTACTTCCAGCGAACGGATCTAGTAGTGCTTTGAAGGAGGAAGGTGATTCGAATACTGCTTCCACCTCGTCCGATTTGGCAGGAGGAACACAAGATGCTACTAGCCATTTCACTTCCAACTCCAAATTGATGAGTGGCTACATCCAAAATGCCAACACTCTAGCTAGTGTTCCAGAAGATGCAGTCAACAAGAAGGTGAGAAGTGGTGTCGCAAACATCACGAGGCAAAAGAAAAAGCTTTCCACTTTCTCGATGCTTTCCTTTCATCCCAACATCCTCTTACTGATACAACGAATTCACTATTTTTTACCTCCAAATCTCATCTGAATCTCGCACCGGTCTTCTCACAGGCTTTCGAAGTGGAGCGGAAAAGGCTTCTGTCGTTGGAAAGACTGCATCTCGAATGCTCATGCTTCAATTTCCAATTGAGAGCTCAACAGATACTGGCGCTGGTGATCAAGATCTCACGGAAATGGAAAAGTGAGTTTCAGATAGTTCTGAGAAGAAGAGATGAATTCGGAAACTGCGAAAAAGAAGCATCTAAGGTCTTTTTAAACAATCTTTTTCTCTTTTCTCCTTCGCTTTTCTGTTCCTCAGTCTCACGAGAACTAACTCAAAGCGCTTGGAGGATAGCAGCTGATAGGTGAGATCGTCAATGGAAACAAGAGAACCAAACAATCCGACATCTCACTTATCAATCCAACATCTCCTTTCTTCTTACAACTTAACAGTCATCGAACGTTAGCTCCTCTTCAATATCCACCTACCGTTCTCGCTCTCGCAGCCATCTATCTAGCAGCTCTTCTCAGAAGTCCAAAGTCTTCAGCTGGAAGATCTCCTGTTGAGGCCAATGTGGTAGGAGGATCAGATGAAGAATCAGTCAAACAAAAAGCAAGTGCTGATTTCGTCATTCTCGTCTTCAGTGGAGAAGGAGAAGTACAAGCAAACGAAGAGAATCTGAAGGAGACTCTCGGGTGGGAACAAGATTTGAAATCCCACATTGAAGATATTGAAGGTAAGAGTCTGACTTCTCTTTCGCTTTCTTTGGGAAGAGACTCAAAAGATTCGGAAACAAGTCACTGATCTTTACCTCTTGTCCTCTCTCCTCCTTCCATTCTTCAAATCCGAGCAGAAGTAGTTCATACCCTACTAGATCTTCTAGTCTCTTCATCTCAGAACTTACCATCAATAAATCCCGGCGGTATCAGTCTCTCAAATTCACCAAGTTCACCAGCAGAACCCTCTTCAGATCCAGCAGGTTTGGATCAAGTAGGCACTCAAAATCCAAATTCGACAAAGAAGTTACCTCCTCATGCATTCTCTCCTCCACCTCTATCTCTTTTGGATTACATCAATGAAAGATGGACAAAGTCTCAACAAACCAAAGGTTCATCGTCTTCAACTTTGAGAGATTTCGGTCAAGAATTAGCTCATTCATTGACCGAGAGTAAGATTTGGTTGAGAGGAATTGAAGATGTAAGAGCTCGGAATGATAATGAAGTTTTGGCTTCTCAAGGCATTGAAGGCGGAGAAGAGGTGGGGAAGAGAAAAGCTGAAGAGGAAACGCTTACAGACGAAGAACGAGAAAGAGAAACCAAGAAAAGGAATGCGATTAGAAGAAGAGACATCAACCTCGTTAGAATGAGTTGGAAAGATATTGGAGATGTTAATTCTCATATCAATGGGAATGATTTGGATGATTTGATAGCTAGAGAGAACAAGATTTTACATCAACCAAAGACTACTAGATTTTTGTTTTGATTGGTTAGAAGGGTTCGTAAATCTGTGTATTGTTTCCCTCAGATGTTTCGGAATTATAATCCCTTTCTTCCCTCGAGATGAGATCGAATTTAAGAGGTGAGGATTTGAGTAACGAGAAGCGAGAACTAACACCAGCGCATTTTGATTTTTGTGAAAAAAGGGTTCGGAAAAGGAAATGGACAATTGAGACGAGAAAAGAGAGTAGTGATATGAATGAAAGAAAAGAAAAACTATGTGAAGAAGAATTGTCCAAAAGAAAACCAGTCGAGTACTGTTGGTGAGAAAGAAAAGGAGGAAACAAAAAAAAAGGCGAGACAATGTTGGAGAGAGAGAAAGGTAAACAAAAGAAAAAGAATCACCATTTTGTTCTTTTTGAGACCATGACCAGAGAGTGAGAGAGAAGAGAAGAATTAGAGATGTTTGGGAGGACTAATGTTACATTTGCTTAGAGACTGGATTGATTCGTCGAACGGAACGGGACACCAAGAGAAACGGGAGACTATCTAAAGAGGCAAGACCTATGTGATCCGTAACGGGAAGATGAGGGTCAATGGAAGAGATTTACTTGAAGAGAGAGAAGAGTGGAAAGCCACGGAAGAGAGGATTGAGATTGGATTTCAAGATAAGAATAGATGAACTTGGTTTCTTGGCTGATATGATGCCTGATCTTGAAAGAGTTTGGTGAGAGATTATCCGAGAGAAATTGAATCTTGGTTGTTTGAATCAGATGCTTGATTGGAAGAGGAAAGAGGGGCTATGTTTGGTTCGAAGAGTGGCGATGAGATTTGATGGTTTCGATCTTGAAGTTTGAATTAGAAGTTGATATGGAAAGATAAAGCTTTTCAAGATTGGTTTCATAGAATAATCGATCCTGAAAGCGCTGAAACGGAAATGATGGGAGAATTGATAAGAGACTTCCTATCGATCTGACCAACCTTGTCCCCATCCCCAACTTCGAAATCATTCTCTACTCACAATGTATGTTTTATTCAATCTCTTCTCCACCATCTTCTCCAAATCCCAACACCACCACTTGAAGGGCTCAAATTGCCATTAGGACCACTTTGATTCCTTCTCCTCTCTCTTTCTCTTTCCTCTTCTCTCTCCATTTCCCTAACCTGTTCCATCAATAACCTTTCCCTCCTACTTCTAGCCCCTCTAGTAGTTCCAACAAGAGTAGCATCATCATCCCAAGTTCTCTGTCTTTGAAATGATTGACCTTGATAAATGGTTTCATCATTCAAGATACCATTTCCGTTAGCTCCTGATGTAGAAGTAGTTCTATTACGAACTGCTCCATTTGAAGTGGATGGTCTATAACGATTGTTAGTTGAAGAGGAAGGTTCGGATTCCAATCTTAATCTTGCTCTTGCATGACCAATGTCTCTCATTCTTCTCCATTGAGCATCTCTTCTTTCCAATTCGGCTCGAGTGACCTTTTGATTGTGTGGAAGGAAATAAGCTCCTCCTGGTTGAGTCAAGGAGCGTGGAAGTGGAATGACTGATGCCATTGATGGATTGTAGGAGGTCTGATGGAAGATGGATAGACTGTAAAGTCAAAGAGAGGAGAAAGATGAGATAGAGATTAGCATCACTGGTGACTGATGGCTGTGTTTTAAGTCAGCATTCCGCTTTTCTATAATCACTCTTGGTTCTTCTACGCGATTCGATCTTGATTCTGAATAGTAGAGACTGTCGATAGAAGTTTTAAATGAGTTTATTTGCCTTGATTGATGAGTTCAAGTTGTGGATTGAAAGTCAATTGATAAGACAATTAACCCCCTTATTATTTTGAGGCGATAACAATCGCCGTTCGGCTCTCATCTTTCGAAATCACACGATCAATTGGGGTTGGAAATCGAACAAAAGAGACAAAGAATCAAATTATAAAAGTGTTACAAAAGGAAGTCAAAGGATCAAGAGCGAGGGCATCGTTCAAAAGAGAGAGACGACCTTTCTACCACCAGAGTCTATGATTGGCACCTGAGAATTAGGAACGAAAAGCCAGAAGAATAAAAGAAACATTCAGAATCAAGATCAGAAAGAAGGAATGGAGGGTCAACCACTCACATTGATAACCATTTGGATGCTTGTAGAGATACTCCTGATGATATTCATCAGCTTCAAAGAAATCCTCTTTCTTTCTCTCTTCAATCTCAGTCACGATTTTCTTTCCTTTAGGATCGAAATGCTTCTCTTGGACTTCTTTAGTGACTTTCTTTGCGATTTCCAATTGTTCTTTAGAATGAGGGAAAATGGCAGATCTGTATTGAGTTCCACGATCATGACCTTGAGCATTCTTTTGAGTTGGATCGTGGGTTCTATAGAAGAACTCAGTCAATTCTGCATAAGAGACAATTGATGGATCGAATTTGACCTGAGCAGCTTCTGCATGTCCTGTACGACCTGTACAGACTTCTTCGTAGGTCGGATGCTTGGAAGAGTCTTTACCTCCGATATACCCTACTTTTGCGTCTAGTAGACCTTTTCCTTTCCCATAATGGTCTTTGAATATGGCTTCGACGCCCCAGAAACATCCCGTTTTGAGTTGGGGGGTTAATGAGAAAGTCACAGAGAGAGAGATTGGATCAAAAAGTTAGTATCAAAAAGTTAGAGGACGTTCTGAGAAAGCTCGCTCGACGGGGGCGATCTTTTGAGCCAAAGTGATGTTTTTCGCATTATATCTTCTGACTGATCAGAAGAAGGGACTGCTCAAACCTTACAGAGGAGAAGAGACTTTCGAGATCCAGAGCTCGAACGTTGTTTGCCACCTCGACAGATCCTCGAGACCTCTCTCATCTCCAGACCCGAGCAAAGCACTAGTATTTTCGAGCGCCATCTTGAATGAAGCTCGGATCTTTTGTTCTGTTGCCCATCTCAATCCTAGAGAAGTTGCTCGACGAGTCAAAGTCTTTTGCAATCTCGACTGATCAGGCAAGAGTTGCTTCTTATTTGATTCTTTCCACCTCTCTCTCTTCTCCAATCAGAGTCAGCGACAGTATCGATTCTGAAAACATCAATCTCAAGTGGGAATAGCAAGGCTGTCTTCGGCAGTCTTGTGTCATCAAAACATACTAGCCATCTCCATCCCTATCTCCATCCCTATCTCCATCCCTATCTCCACCTCTGACGGCGATTGCGAGATTAGAACTGACCAGACACTCACTGAAGCAAAAGTAGCATAATCTGGAGCTTGACCATTAGCAGAAGACATGGTTCTGATTTGATTCTGAGCCTGTTGAGCTAAGTTGGTAGTTGGGGAAGTTGGACTCGATAGAATGACAGGATTTGGTAAAGTAGAAGATTTGAATAGACCGAAGAATCTACCAATCATGGAAGGATCTTTATAGAGAAAGAAAGCAGAGAGTAAAGATAGAATGAAGAAAGTGGTTAGATTTGAATTGTATCTCATAAGAAGAGAGAGGTCTGAGTGGAGATGATGAGAGTGAAGATGGAGATTAGGTGATAGTGACAGAACAAGAGAAGGAGATGGATGGGCTCAAAGAGAAGAGAGATTCCTGTGTTATTTGAAGTTGATACTCACTTTCAGATTGAATTTGATTGTCTACAAAAGATTCCAATGATTTGAGGATCTTTTTGCAATTTGGAGTGATTGTTTCGAATCTAACAATAAGTTGAGGCTTTATCTCCATCCACACTCACCTCATTCATTCGTTCAACATGGCTCTAGATTCATGGCTACTGTGAGTCAAGCAGCTTCATTCATTCCTTCCGTTCAAGTTAGTCACATACTCACCATGCTCTACTCTTGCTCCCATTCCCTTCTCTCTCTCTCTCCACACTTTCAGGATTCCCTTTACTGCCTTGCCAGTCGTCCTCATCGTCATTGCCTTCATCCCTTTCATGAAGAGCAGGCCTAGTTCGAAACCTTATGATCCAAAGACTGGACTAGGTAGAGGAGCTCCTGGCTTCCGTGAGTAGACAAGAGAGAGCATCTTTGGGAGGACAAGATCGTCGAGGTTCAAGTTCGACAAAGCTTTCTTCATCGAACATAGTACTCAAATGGCATCTCAGAAAAGTGAGCAGGGAATGAGTTGAACAACTGCTTTCTGAACAACCGAGATGAAGACTTTGGCGTAGATTCAGAGGAGAGAGCGACTCGAGGGCCAACTTCTCCAAGGCATTCATTCAAGAATGACTAGAGAGATTCCACCCTTTACAGAAGCCTTTACTTTCTCAAAGAGGTATCTAGGAGCAATGGGAATATCGATCAAAAGAAAAGCTTTCATCTCGGTCCAGTTCGTTTGGAAACCTGATTCAAACTTCTTGTCCTTCCCCCACAATCTGATTTTCATTCCCTCTTCTCCCCCTCTTTCTTTTCTTCTTTTTCCCAGAAACAAACGTTCGAAGAGTAGCAGTGACACCAGAGATAGCAGCCAGGATTCGAGCAGGAGAACAAGTCTCTGCGGAAGAAATCACTGCTTCACAAAAGGAAGCTGCCAGAAGAGCCGAAGCTGGAGAACCTCCGGAAGGATTGGATTCCAAAGGCAGACCTAAGAGACAACAGGTAGAACCTAGGAACGAATGGTTACCTGAACAGCAACAGGTGGGGAATGGAAAGAGGAAAGGTAGGAAGTAGATGAAAAGACTTCGATTTATGAGTTTTGATCTTACGAATCCTAACTCCTCTGCTTGTGGAAAGGCTCGATTCGTTTTGCTGTATACTAGTACGAGTATTTATTGTTGGAAATGAATTCTCTCAAAACATCTGGTCTTCGTTTCATCTCCAGAATCCCGAGCTTCAAGGATCGAAGTTCTTTTCGTTCGCGCTGTTCATTCTGACCAACAGAATGCAGAACGGAAATGACATCAACAACAGTTCTAAAGAAGCATTCAATGTCGTTTCTAAGCGGTGGGTTGATTGAACAAAATGGAAGCGATACAAGTACAGTGGAAAAGAATTTGAAGAGAAAAGAGAAAGGGTCGAAAAAGGATTCTAAGTCAATGCCTCTATAGTCTTGAGCAAATCGCCTAATTGAGAATACAATTTGGAAATGACCAATTCATCGATTGGAGAAAGACCTTGTTGTTTTGAACTCGAGTCTTCTTCCTCTTTCTCCTCCATCGACGGAGCTTTAGATTTCTCCAAAGATCTCTCCACCTCTTTTCCCTTCCCACCAACAACTACATCTTGTTTCTTCGATGATGATGCAGATGATTCCTCTTCATTTCTCATTCTAATTCTAGCCATTTCAGCCACTCTTCCCAAAGCGCTTCTCAAATCTCTCAATTCCAACTTCATTGCGAAAAGAGCAATCTGTCTAGCATTTGTAGAACCAGGTCTATAATCTCCAATCCTAACATCTAAACCTCCCAAAACGGATGAAGAAAGATTGATTCCATTCCCACTCCCACTTCCATTTCCATTTCCATTTCCATTACTGGTGGAAGGTCTACCGAAACCTTCTCTCAAAATATGAACCGCTCTAGCATAAATTTGAAGACTTGTAGCTACTAAAATACTGGCAGAAGTACCTATGGAAGGATCTTTTCGACAAGTTTGACAATCAGCTGAACATGCACATGAGGCACTAACTGCTTGTGAAGTACAAAGTGTGAGATGTAAAGTTTTGGCTTGAGCTTTGGATTTTTGAAAGGCGGTTTGGGAATCTACTTCTTGATTTTGGACAGTCTCTCTTAAAGATCTTTGAACTGATAATAAAGCTACTGAACCATCATGTTGACATAGACAACCAGTTCCAGTAGGGTTAGGAACGCAGTGAACTCTTGAAGGGGAAGAGGATCTTTCTTTCTTGATTGGAGGGAAGGGAGCTAAGAAGTTTTGATCTTGATGGATTGGAAGTTGATCTTGAATCTCATGCTGGCTCTTCGATCCACAACATGATTTGACACTGGTTTCTGCTTCGTTCCTCTTGGAATTACAGCATGAAGAAGAGGGAGTTGCTTCCATCTCAGTGACTGCATTCTTCTTTGAAGAACAACAACTGCCACCTGTCTCCTTTGATTTCACCTCTCCTTTCGGTTCCGAGATTGATCTAGAATTATGATCTTGCGTTTGAGGCCAACCATGACTCTTGATGACTAGTCCTTCAGCTGTGGTCAATTCTCCTTGACCCATTCCATTCTCCATCCCTCTAGGCCAGAGTCTCTCGTTTCCGCCACTGTTGAAAGTTCCCAAACCCAATCCTTCCGAAGATATACTTGGTACTCTATCGTGATTGGAGCCAAACAGAGGCGTAGGTTGAGCGGTTGGATCTGTTCTCGAAGCATTTCCACCACTTGTGACTGAATCCACGAGATTCAAATCCCACCAGCTAAAATCCGAAGGTACAGCGTAAGAGAGTCCTTCAGTCAACATCATTGAATTCCCTTGAGAACTGATCATGTTATCAGTCAAACCATCTGCATAACTCAGATCCAAAGTGTCCAAAGTTTCGAGATAAGCAGCCAGAGATAGATCGGAAAGACTTGCTGCTGTTGCTGTAGTTGAAGATGATGATGGAGATTGATGATTTGAAGGATTGAAATGTTCATTCAATGGATTAAAGGAATCTGGATTTGAAGTCGTTGTTGAATGAGTTAGATTTGGAGAATGGAAAAAGGATAAATCTGCAGTTGAAGATGATGGAGTCGTGGTTGATGGAGAAGAAATCGAAGAAGGATGAAGTTTCGAAGTCTCATTTGAACTTGTTGATCCTTGAGGTAACAGAGGGAAGTTATTCGATGCATGTTGGAATTGAGGTTGATGTTGAGGTTGAGCTCGAAACAAATCCGAACCGGAATGATTTTGGTTGAAATTTGGAGGATTGGAATTGGATCGAGGGAAAAGTGGGAGTGAAGGATTCCAAGGAGAATTCGTCGAGGATTGAGAAGAACCTTGAAATGGATTTGATTTTGAAAGAGCATTCGATTGAATCATATCGGTGAAAGAAGCTGGACTTTGAGGACCATTGCTGGTGGACTTCTTTCGTCTCTTGTTTGACTTTGATTCAGATTGAGAACTCTCGTTTGGATTCTTTGGTGGACGACCGATGCTAGATCGAGTTGCTGAGATAGATAAAGACGATGATAGAGAAGAAATGGAAGAACAGGGGAAAAGAGGAGAGAAGAATCGCAAAGATCCAAATCAAAAAAAAGTCAGTTTGGATCAGCAGATGGAATTCGAAGGGCAAGCTCAAAGCGAGGGATTTTGACTGCTGACAACTGATCATCGAAATAACAAGCAATAGTAGAGTTCAATTGGATTCTAAAGAAACTTGAGCTTTGATCGACTGTTGCTTGCGCCTAGAGATAAGAAACATCATGCAGCGATTTCCTTCCTAATCTCTGGTCCGCTCTCTCTCTATCTACATCCCTTTTCTCTCCAGAGCCCTAACAAGAGATACCTGAACGATCGGTAAAGGGTCTGCAGCTTGTGTCTCTTACTGCTGATCTTTAATGACTTCCAGATCGCCAATGTCACTCAGTCATCTTGTGTCTCTAATCAACTCACAGAATACGCATTCCTCTCCATCCTGGCTACATCTCTGACATTCATTCCCATCCTCAGCGATCAAGCATTTGAGCTTACGTTTCCTGCACCTCTCGCAGCTGGTTCTCTTTACCAGACCTCTCTTTACGGCCTCGCCTGGAGCCAAATGTTCACCAGAAGGAGAGATGACGAATGAGCTCGTCTTCTTCTTTCGACCTTGATGGATAGAATCGGAATCGTTTGATAGATCATTTTGATATGCCGGAGCTGCCATGATGGTCTATCGAGGTTTGGAATCAAGAAGAAGTGGGGTGGATTGTGGATAGAGAAGGTGAGCCTATTGGGAGATTGGGCTGAGCTGGGTCTATCTTGTGAATTGATCTGAATGGCTTCAAGTTATTGAATGCGATTTATTTACTACGATTTGTCAGAGTTGAGGTTGATTTACTTCATTCTTGCAGTCAATGTGGTTGGTCCTGAAGGAAAAGTCAAATTCTCTCGGATGCTTTCTGACTTCTTTTCCCTCTCTGCCATTCACTCAAAACTCACATCTCTGTCTTCCCACTTAAAGTAAGGAATTCAAGTTCTTGATCCTTTCATCAGCTGAATTTGCTGTCCAAGAAGCAGTTCCGTCCTTGACCATTCCATGAAAAAGACCCGAACACTTCAACTTGACGCACAGAAACTTCGCTCTTTCACTTCGCACTCATAATGAGTCTCGTTCAGCATTCGCAAGAACTGCTCGATGTCAACCAATCTTTGTTCCAATTCAAAGACTACCCAAGGGCTAGGTCCCTGTGCGATTCGGTAAGTGAGCTGCCTCGTTCCAGGCTTGGGCTCTGAATGAAGAGCCATCGACTTTCTCTGTTCGATCCAGCTTCTTTGTTAGCTACGGAATTCTACCCGAAATCTAATCATTCTTCATATTCTCCACGTTCTCAGGCTCTCGTCAATCGCAAAGGAATCGAGGCAGTTCCTTTTCTTCTCGCTCGTTCGACAGCATCTCGCTCTTTGAATGAATCTAGCAAAGCATTGGAAGATGCACTGCTAGCCAATCAGCTCGATCCAACCAATCCAGAAGTAAGTTTACGGACAAACGAGCCCGATTTTGAAGGGAAGTAAGGCTGAGATTACTGATCTGGCTGCTTTGCCATTCTCACTCTCTCATCCCTTGCTGCCTTCAGTGTGGTCTCTGCCTCGGTCAAGCCTACTTACTCCTAGCTTCTTTAGCCTTTTCCGATGGGAAATCTCAATGCAAAAGAAACGAGGATATGTTTCTTCTCGGAAACCTCGCCTCTGTTGAAGATCTAACAAACAAAGCTCTGACTTTCTCTTCAACTAAAGGTCATCGTGATCCTTCCTTCCTTCCAAAAGAACTTTTCACGATCATAATCAAATCTATACCCACTCCAAGACTGAAAATGAAGATGCTGAGAGTTTCGAGGGGCTGGAAATCATCAATGGAATCGCAACCTTCAATATGGCAAAGTTTGAAATCGGACGTGGCTCAAGAAACTTATAAAGATCATTACGGTCTAAAGTTCGTGGAGTTCTTTGCCTCAAGATCACTCAACACTTTGACCGATGTTGCCATTGAAGTTGATCCAACCAATTCCGAGGAACTCTTTGAAGTACTAGGGGAGTCATCTCTTAACACTCCATGGATTTTTCGAATCAGGATGTAGTTCCCTTGTCCCCGCAATTGGATTAGCCATCAAATGTCCAAAGCTAGAAAGTCGCAAATTTCACGTATCAGAGATGAATGTTGACAGGTGGAAAGACATCGAGGTGGTTAAATTTGACGAATACGATGTTTTAAGTTCTCCTTCCACCATCAGATTAGAGTCTACTGAACTTATCAACTTTGATTTTGGTAGGATGGATTTCTTCAGACGTGCCAAGCATATTGAACTTAATTTCAACTCGATAGGATCCTTCAGCAGAGCCTCTATTGATGGAGACGACAATCCAAACGTAGGGAAAAAAGAAGTGGCTTTAACTGTTGAAATGATAGCAGAGATGATGAGAAGTTGCTCTGGGACAATAGAACAGTTTACAATCCGTCAATATTCTCTATATAACGGAAATCCAGGTGGTATGAACTATGAAACTATTCGATTACCCAAATTGAAGCAGCTCGTCATTCCTGGGACGTTTGGAGACAAAACCAAGAGATTTATTACCGTCATCGCTCCGCTTCTCAAATACTATCCTCGAAAAGTGGAGCCTTTCATCATATCGAAAGATTCAATTTGTACTGGCTTCAACGAGAGGAAAATTGTTAGGATTGACAGGTGGGCAAGGTGTTGGAATGTGTTGAAAAGCTCAAGCGTCGTCGTTTGTTAGAGAGAGAAGGGAAGAAGGTGAAGACTAGCAAGACCAAGATTTGATTCTCGATCCAAACTTTCCAGATCCACTTTCCAATTGTTGAAATCGAGTCTTTCTCGTGCGTGTCTGTCTTGAGAGAATCAGGGAGTGACGATGAGAACGTTTTCTTCACGCTGCCTCCTTCTACATACTTGTGTTTCTGCCTCGAGCCTCAAATTTTTTTTCTATGATCAACGATAGATTCAAAGTAAAGGAGCTTCTTTTTGACCTGATCTGAAATCGACTACGTCATGTGCGCGCCTTCCTGAGTCCCTTGGTGGAGATTGAAAAGTGAAACCACTCAAGAAAGAAACACAAACATCCTTTCTCTTCTCTTCCTTTTTCACGATTTCCTAGGATCGCATCCAGTCGACTCTTCTCTCTATTCGAGTCCTGAATTCTACTCCCAAGATGAGTTCTCCAGGAAGAAGGACGTTTGCACCTCAATCCCATCAGACACAACAACAGACTCAACATGATCATTCTTATTATCAGCAATTGGCTGCTCAACAGCAGCAACAAGCTTATTATCAACAACAACAACAATATCAACATCCAAATTCGATTCCAATGCCTTCGACTTCACCTTCTCATCAACAAGCTTCCGCTCCTCCATCTCCATCTTCCAGATCTCCCAA
>JASXTE010000147.1:0-103927 GCA_030280995.1 Hemileia vastatrix | reverse complement strand
GTCATGCCTCGATCTTGGAGGAAACCATCTCTAGAGGTGGTAGAGCTCCCTCTGATTTCAATTCAAACACCAACAATGGTGGTGGTGGTGACAACAACGACAAGCCATCATCAGCAGGTTCGAGTCAAGAATCCCAAAGATTGAAAAGGCTTAGAGAGGAATTACAAAAGGAAGAAATGGAGGTCATGGCTTTGGAGGAAATGGAAAAGGAATTGCAGAGGGAAATTAGAAAGAATAAAGCTTTGGCTTCTGCTGGCTCTAGTTCTGCTTCTTCGGGTGGTGGTGCGAGAACTTCTTCTACCAGTGTGAAGAAGGTGAGTAGGTAAAAGATAGAAAGAGAGAGATCAATGAACGATGATGATGATGTTTGCTCGATCTCTTGTATTTCTTTCTTTCCACTGACCTCAATCTCTCTCTCTCTCTCTCTCGCCCTTTCCTCGGTTCGTCCACCACTAATTTTTCATAGTCTACTGCCGAAGGATCATCTGCACGTCCTTCAGTAGGTTCTCGACCTTCTGTAGGAACTAGACCTTCACCTTCTGCTTCTTCTCGACCTAGTGGGAGCTCCTCATCTCCCTCCAACACTGTCAAACGCGTTTCAAGTGGATCAACGACGACCACTGCTCGAAGAAGCGTCTCTGGATCAACCTCTACCAACACACCTCCAGCCAAAGCTCGTACTTCTGCCAAATCTCAAGATACGACGCCGAAGAAGAAGGTTTCCCAACCTGTCAAAGCTTCTTCAATCTCCAAAGATACATCCTCATCTCCTCAAACCAAAGAGACTGAAGAGGTGATAGGAGATACAACTACAGTTCCAGAACCAAAGAACGAAGAAAAAGAAGTGAAAGAATCAGAAGTTCAAGAAGAAGAAGAAAGGGAAGAAGAACCTACTGTCAGATTGGCTCCTTCTCAAGTCGAAGATGAACAAGAAGGAGAAGGGACAGAAGAGAATCTCTTGGAAGAAGAATTACCGGAAGAGGTCAATAAAGTCGAGGAAACGGTCGATCAATACGCTTCTCCTTATACTTTACCAATTCCTAAACCAACTGATGAATTGGAAAGGATCTCTGAATTGATTTGGAACACTTTCCCAGATTTATTAAGATCATCATCCCTACCGAATTCATCTTCAAAAGAAATTGCAGATTTCAAAGAAACTTTATTAATGATAGATTCTTTAGCCAATCCACCTCCTTCATCTTCAAACAATGGTGGAGACATTTCAATGTCAGAAGATGGTACAGTCATTACAACTTCTTCAACTTCCTCCACAACATCTACTTCGAATTTCGGTCCTCCAGCTTCACATACACCTGACAATACTATTTTTTGTTTGATTCTTTCTTCTCTTTTGAGAAGTCCGGAACCTCATCAAGTTGAATTCCCATTTTTGAAACAACTTTCTCAACTTTGGTGGGATAGAGAAGGGAAGGAAATCTTTGTTAAAGCTTACCCTCCAAATGTTAGAGAGGAAGATGTTAATTTGGATGAAAGTGGAACTGCGATGGCTACTAGAGCTGTTTATTCAATGGCTGGGAAAAAGTTGGCTTTCCCGAAAAGAACTAGAGATGGTAGTCATAAGGTCTTGTTTGGTACTGGATTACAATAGTCGGTCTAGGTTCTCTTAGTACCTTCCTTCGCTTCTCCTTTTCGCTTCGAATCTGACCTTGTATCTTTTAATCGCTCCTGAACTCCGCTCCGCTTTGTATTGTTATAGCCTTATGTTATGAAACTTCGGTGATGGCCAAGAGCATCAACTCGAGAGAATAAATGCACAGGTGAGATAGTCTATGAAATTGCAAAGAAAGACGGAGAAGAACAAAGAAAAGAATACAAGATTTGGATTTTATTTAGATTGCTTCTCCTTAGATGGAGTTCACTCGGATGACATTGTCAAACCTTTTGGTCTACCTTCTTCTTTATGTTGACTAGCTCTTCTCAATTTACCTTTATCAGCCAATCGATAAACACCTGGGAAAGTAGCAGGATCCAAAGCTTCATCCACCACAGTACTGCCAGCATCCGAAACGTTTGAAGAAATCTTCGGAGGTTCAGAAGAGGTTGAAGTGTTGTTGTTGATGTTGTTCGGATCGACGACATGACCATGTCTCCAAATCAAATCCAATTCCTCTCTCAAAGTCTCTTCTCTGAATCGAAGTCGAATATCTGGAACGTTTGATTTTGCAACTACGTTTCCTCTTGGACCTGGAAGGAAGAAATCAGGTCCTAGCCAATGACGTTTGATTTCCATCTCCCAACCTGATTGAAGTACCGAGTTACGAGCTAGTTCGCACATGTCTGGGAGAAGAAAGGAAAGGGAGAGAAGAGATTGCCTATCAGCCTTTGTCGAGTTCTCTGTTATCTGTAAGGAGTCGAGCGAATTAACTCACCGGATGGAGTCAGCTTGTAGATTTGAGTAGCTACACTGTACTCTTCGAGCAAAGGTTCTTTACTCAAGTGAAATTGAAGTGGATCATCAGTAGAGATACTGACATTCATTCCCATTCTCAAAAAGGAAGGGAAAGGATTCCTCTCATAAGACAAGAATAAAGCATTGTTTGAAAGTGGAGACATGGCCAAACCGACTTGTTTGAGGTAGTAAAGGTATTGAAGAGCTGGAACTTTGCGAAGTAGAATTCCATGAGAAATCGATTGAGAAGTCAAGAAAGCAGCTGCTAGATGATCTGTATCTCCAGCTTCTCCAGCGTGAGGTCTCAGAACAAAGGTACTGAAACCACGCATTCTTCTCCATTGATTCAAACTTGAAATGTTGGCAAACATGTAATAGATCCAGTAATTGTATGGTGGACTCTGTTTGTAGTTCCAAAGTTTCGGGACTGGGAATTTTCGATGAACCCTTCTCTCGGGCTTACTTTCGTCGTCTACTAGATCGAAACCGATGATACGTTGAAGGAAGATATGGAGCTTTGGATGAGAGCGAGGATCACGAGTCACTTCGAAGAGAGGTTCGAAGATGTCTAGAAAAGACAAAAAGCAGAAGAGATACGATGTATGCGTCAGAAAACAGTATCAGGTTGGTCGATCGATTTCGATCCTTTGACTAGCTAGTACTCACTTCTGATGACATCTTCGAAATTGTCGACAGTTCCACTTGCTTTGTAAACATCGTAAAGTCTTGGAACTTGAATGAGCCATCTCACATTAGGACTGAAGAGACCGTTATCTACGATCCAACCAGCTAACTTGTCCCATTCATCTTTAGATCTTCCATAAATACTCAATCGATATTCAGCCATCTGATACTTGGATTGTTCCAAATCATTCATCAATTCTTTTGTAATCTCGGCTAGATATCTTCCTTTGATCAAATTGTCAGTCTTGAGAAAGATTTCTCTCAAACGAGATTCTCCAATCGGGTTGTACTTGAGATTGAACTTGTCAAAACGATGGAAAGCGTCTTGATGAGCATGCATATCCAGAGTGTCGATCGAAAGGTCGTAAGCTGTCAAATTCAGAGATCCGAACACTTGTTGAAGAGTGAGATGAGAATTGTCTCTGAATATGACGATGTCCTGTTGGAGAAGAAAGGAAGATCGAATCAGCCACTGATCGAGCTTACTGAATCTAAAGAGAAGCTTGAGAGACCAAGAAGAGAAACCCACATCTGGATTCCTTTTGATCTTCCTCTTGATGAATCGAAGAAGATGCTTCTGGTTCATACTAGCGCTATGATGAACGTGAGTGTCAACTTTACGAACGTTGTAGAAGTCACTGAGTGAGAAGGATCAGAGAGACGGAAAGACATACTCGTTGGATGAGTGCTTTTGGTCAGGATGAGGCATCTAGTCCCTCGTTACTATAGATAACTCACCGATGAGGAACTCTTTTCATGTCGCTCAGCTCTCTATATTCGTTCAAAAGAGCATACATTCCCCACTTGCTCTCCAAATACTTCAATCTTCTCCACGCGAAACTCTTTGTAGGACCACTGGAAATTACACTGATAAGCTTGTCCAGCGATTTGAAGTAGGTTCTCAAAGTCGGAATGTGGAATAGAGGGGGAGGATGACGAGAAGAAACAGCCTCCTCTGTTGATGATGATTTCTGATCTGGGGACGAAGTTTCCTCTTCTTCCACCCAAACTTGACAGACACCAGATTCGTCCATTCCGAAATCTACTTTTGCTTTCCTCGTCTCCTTTTCACCTTGATCTCCATTCTGTTTGGGACAAAGAACGAAATGCTCTCCAGGCCATTCCACATCCGCTTCTCTCCAAACTCCAGGTTTCCCACCTGTATTCTCCAATAGCTGTTGAGCAGCTTTTGCATTTGCAGGACTAGCAGGTGGGATCTTTCTTGGTGGACCAGAGATGTCATTGGAATGAGAATGAGAAGTGGAAGAGAGCTTTTCTACTCCATCATGTCGATTAGCGTCTGGATCTTCGTGTTCCCAGTGAGGTCTAGGTGGAGCAGGATAGATTCTCCAAGGTTTAGGCTTCATTCCTTTTGGAACATCATAAGAACTAGCAGATCTAGAAGAAGAAGTTGGATAAGGATCTTCGATGAATAGAAGTTCATTTTCCAAAGCTGCAGATCCATCGACTTTGATTCGAAGATCTAGATCCAAACCTTCAGTCTGATCCTTTCCTTCATTCGATTTCCACCATCTTTCACAGAACTCGGCGTCCCAATTCTTCGGATTTCCTTCCATTCCTCTACTTCCGTTCGAGTTGTCTTCTTGAAGAGAGACTCCCATGTAGGCGGATCTCATCTCTAGACATTCTTGAAGAGAGGCATAGAGAGCTCTCAGCTCAGTCGTCAGTTCGTGATGAGGATCTGCAGAATTTGAAGAACCTGAAGATGCTAGAGGAGGCGCTAGAGCTACTGCAGCTGCAGCGGGAGAATTGGCATAAGATGGACCTGATTGAGCTGCTTGAAGAAGAGATTGAGATTGAAGTCTGCTAGAATTCGTCTGAGATTCTTCGATTCCTCCAGTGTCGGCTCCCCCTTCCCCCGCACTGTCTCTCTCGGGTTCTGGAATGTTGGCTTTGAATGGCGATGGGACTGAGTGACCATCTCCCGAGATGGAAAGATCAGAGAAAGGCAAGGCTTGAGGATTCGAGGGTGCTGTCGAGGATGAGGCCGACGAAGAAGCATCTTGAGCAATCGAGACTGGACCATGAGGATGAGGTTGATGAGCCCAGTAATGAGAGTCTCCCTGAGAGTTGAGAAAGTGAAGAGAAACGTGAGAAGGGGGAAAAGGAGCTCAACGTATGAAGAACTGAAGGATTGGGAGTCTTTCTTCGAGGTGACAAGAACTATCGCCCTTCGTCGAATAATCTCTGAACGACACAAAATGAAGACTTTGATAGCTATAGATCTACTTCGGCGAGTGATTATTCCATCACCAGAGAATCAGGGTGATCTCTGAACCATCTTCTTCTTATCTTGTCTGACTCGAACTTCTCAGCTATTCAACCAGTTTCTTTACTCACCTCCTGCAACCTCTTCTCATCAGTCTCGTCATAGAATGGAGTTTCTTTACTCTTTGCTGGAGGAGTTGACAGAGGAGCAGTGATATCCTCTCTTAGGTGAGAAGTAGCTGAGCCTGTGACCTTTCTTATCAAATTTGGAGATTGAGTTCCAGGGCTAGAATCTTCCAGCTCCTCTGAATCCGACATTGCAGGCGAAGATGGATTGGTGGAAGCTGGAGAGACAATCAGATCTCTTCTATTGTTGAAGGTTGAAGGAGAACCATTCGAGATTGCAGTAGAATTGCTCTGGATCTGATTCTCATGCTGATTGGCTTCTTTGAATCTGTATTCGCTGTCGCTACTCTCTTGAGGTGCAATTGGTGCCATCTTCTACAGAATCTCGACCAGATTTCTATATAGAAAGGATAGCGGAAGAAGAGGAGGAAGGGAAGAGGAAAGAAAGAAACAAAAGTGCGACCTGACCAAAAAAAGTTAATGTCCACGGCATATCGATTGTCGTTCAGCTCAACCACCACCATCGAACCATGACCTCAACCAAAAGAGATAGTGGCTCAATGAAAAGAGACAAAGTTTCAGTAGACAATCTGCCAATGGATGTCGCACTCAAGATTGCTCAAGAGATCTTCCACTTTGCAGAGCCAAAGGACTCCTTCGAGTTCACAAAGCTGCCTCACGAAGAGCAAGGCAAGGAGGCTGAAGGTAGAAAGTCAGTTTACTCACTTGCCTTCAAAAGATGGGAATTGAATACAGAAAGTAAACAGAACCGATAGATCTGACTCTCTCTTTCCATTCTCTGTTCTTCTTCTCCCAACTTCTCTCTTCGCTCTTCTCCCTTCTCTCTTCGCTCTGCAGAGTTCGCGATCTTACCTTTTCCAGTCTTACTCGACTGTCTCGATCAGGGGCTCAGCTTTGGAGGAACTTCTTACTCCGAAACGTGAGGCTTCTAACCATCCATCTACCAGCTTTTCTCTTCATGATGCAGAGGGATCCAGCTTTTGCAGGCTACGTCGAGCATCTGGTCCTCATCGACTTTCCACCACCTATCAACAGTCGAGCCAAGAATCTGGAAGCTGCAGAGAAGGCGCTCTCTAAGTTGGTTTATCCCGAAATGATTCACTCCATTCCTCGTGGGGATGATCTGATAGATGCCATTCCTCAAATTCTAGCCGCTGATGCAGCTTGCCAGTTAGGTCCGTTACCACTTTATGATTCTCAAAGAAAGCTTCTACAACGTGCCATTGGTTTAGGAAAGTTTGGGAATGTGATGGACAAAAGTCAAGACCTGAAACCTTTAGACCATAAACAAGGCCATCTACTGTTAACAGTTGACAGTTGGGCTAGAGGGTTCCTATTAAAGCATTGCACCAATCTCAAATCCTTCTCGGTTTATGGCTCTCATGTAGAATTCCCTTTCTGTGAGAGAATCGATGGTCATGCAGTCCCTTTCCAAGGTTTAGTCTCCTCGTTGACTAGAATCAAAATCAAGAAGTGGGAATGGGCCTCTCCGATTATCACAATCAGAAATGTAGTCTGGTTAATGAGCCTTCCTAATCTTACCCAAGCAAGTTTTTACGCAACTCTAGAAAAGGATGATGTCAAATTCTTGGGGGAACACTCTGAGGCACTAGTCAAGAATCAGTCGAACGTCAAAAGATTTAGAACTGATGGTGCTGATCACGAGTAAATCGACCCAGTCACAAGAGAAGTGCACGGAAGGTTTGAAGAATCTCTTATTATTCACAAAAGATTTAGAAAGTGTTAGCTTGGTTTACGATTATTTCGAAGGTGAAGATCACTCTCTCGATTTCCCATGCTTATTTGGTCTCGAATCATCACAATCTTCCCTCAAGTCGCTCAAACTAGAGGCAATGGATTGCCATGTAAAGAGAGGAGATGTTAATCCTTTGATCCTTCTCAGGAACCTAGAAACTCTTCATTGTGATATGGGAACTCTCTATAGTCTAGAAGGTTGTTATCGAAGAGCGATTGAAGGATTTTCATCAGTTTTACCAAACAGTCTTCACACTCTTTCAATCACTTATAACTGCTTCAGTGAGGCTCACAGAAGTGAGATGTTGGCAGATATGGAAGAGCCAGAGGTTACTTTCGCTAGATTCTTACGTCTTCTCATCATGGACAGAGGGAACGTCAAAAAGGTTATCACTTCTCGACTTCCGATCGATACTGACGAGAAAGTTCATCCACAGACGAGGAAGTGGAAGGAAGCAAGATCTGAATTGAAGCAAACTTGTAGAGACGGTGGGATAGAGCTGGTTTTCAAGTGAATTGAAGCTGAGGTGAAGTTGTGAGTGATTGAAGCTCGAATATCGCATTGAAAGGAGGACGAGCATTTCTCTCCCAGAGTGTCGTTCTTCTTACAAAATTGGCTTTTCATTCCCTATCCAGCTTCCTCAATTCCATAGAGATCAAAAGCAGTAGACAGCTAGTGGTTGTCAATTCTCTCGCATGTATTCTCTTTCACTCCTAAATCGAGACATGAGAACTTTATACAGTTTTTTGTGTCACATGCGAAACACTCATCTTTCCTCTCTCCATCGCTGTCGCTACTCCCTTGAGAGAAGAAGTTCGAAAAGGTATGAATTTTACAACAATGAGAATCTGAAGACAGCCAGAGAGCAACAAACCAAAGAGAAGAAAATGTAATTAAGACGAAAGTGAACAGAACAGGAGAAATCAAAAGCCACTTCGAGAAAATTTCCCGATAACAATCTAGATCACTCATCATCATCTTCTTCCGATTCACTTCCTGGTTCATCGTTTCTCTGAACATAACCACCAGCCACTCTTACTCTGCTAGAATTCCTACCCGATTTCCTTGAACCTGCCGCCGTCTTTCTAGAGGGACCAGGTTGTTGATCTTCTTCATCATCTTGATCCATTTCTTCATCTTCTTCTTCCTCTTCTTCATCATCGTTTCGACTTTTACGACGAGATTTGGAAGAAGAACCAGAGGCTTTTCTATTCGATGAAGCTGCTTTTTTCTTTGATTGAGTCGAGACGTCTGGTTGAACTTCTTCCTCCTCTTCTTCTTCTGGATTTGGTTTTCGATTACTGTTCGAGATGGAGTCAGATGGGAAAACGTGAAAAATAGTGTGCCAGAGTAAGAGAAGAAACGGAAGATTGAGAGAGTAAGAGGTCAGTAAGAGTCGTGAATCAACGTTAACGAGTCTGCCTCTTGAGGTCAAGGTCGAATCAGTGAAGCTAGAGAAAGAGACAAGCGGCTCACCTTCCTATACTTCCTTCACCAATCGGTAGAGGATCCCAACTCTCTTTGCACTTTGGGCATTTCCTACTCGGTGAAGAACCAGCGACTTTATTGCAATGAATATGGAAACGACCATCGCAATCTGGAGTACTGCAAGCGAATCCCTGCATTTGCGAGAGGATAGAGAATGAATGCAACAGTTCAGAAAAGAGTCTAACCCAGCGTTCAAAAAGATGGAGAGAGTGTGGGATTGATAAAGAAAGAAAGACTGACCTTTGTAATGATATCCATACATTGAGTACATTCGAGAACGTAATCTGGAAATTCATTCTTGAGGTAGGATTGAAGTTCCAGAATAGTACGAGTCGTTAGAGAGTAATGACCAGTTCTGAAGTAGAGAAAGGTTCGAAGAAAGCAAAGAGATAAAGAGAGATCAGTGTCCAGAGCGTTTCCATCTCAAGGCTTAGGAATCACAAGTCTAGTCCTCTCCTCTATTCCTTTCTTTTTCATTCTTTATTCGTCATTGGACGGTAGAAAATCCTATTCACCACCATCGTCCGAGCCTTTCCCTCTCTATCCCAACTCTTTCTTCTTTCCCACGACCTCTCTTTGAACCTGACGCGATTGATGACCTCTACACTCACCTTGATTTCTCCACCCAATCATGCCTGACCAAACTTGCCAAAAGCTCCTCGCAAGCACGTTTTGTCATATGAGGTTTGACAAAAGAACTTTCAGACAAGGCCTTCATTGAACTGACACTGTATGCCTCATCTGGAGCAGTAAAGATGGCTTTGATCTGGAGAAGAAAAAGAAGAGCAGAAATCGAACCCTTTGTTCCAGTCTGAATGAATCGGAAGAGAGTAGGAGAGAAAAAGAAAGACTGACTAGACGTTTGATATAGATGATCTCTTGTGAACTATAGGCAGTAGCACCTTGTGCCAAAGTATCACTTTTCGCATTTACCTGGGAATTGGGAAAGAAGGATTGGAACTTTAGAAGACGGGTTCTACTAAAGAAACACGCTGTCGTATCATGTTGAATCTGAACTGACGAGTGCGAGTAGATTGGCACCAGTAGTTTCATCTACCAAACCTCTGATTTCCAAACCGACGGCAGAGATAGAGTCTTTAACCTCTTGAAGCATGTCGCTGTATGATTGGGGATGATAAGGGACTGAAGATGAAAGAGAGAAGATAAGGATTAGCTCGAGTGGATAGAATGTATGCCTGCTCTGCTCTTTCTCTATCTCACTCACTCACCTTGAACAGCTTGACAAGCTCTTTTATGGAGAGCGACTGCTTGATTTTGAGTGACGCATCTATGGGACATCATTCCTTGAAGCCATGCCATTCTGACTAGAGCTGGTGTTTCCGACATGCTTGATAGAGAGAGTAGTAGTAGTGCTGCTGGTAGAAAGAAGGAAAATGAAAATAAAGTCTCTTCGTGTTTCTCTTGCTCAGAACACAATCACTCCGAACAATTCAAGCAGAAGAATTCAAGGGAATCGAAATGGAAGAACAGACAGAATTCAATCACACTCAACCAGCTTGGTTGGCGAGGCTGGAGTGGGGAGAAGAAATTCACTTGCTCAGATCAAAGAAAGAGATGGTGGCTATCGGTGAGTAGAGTAGAATGCACAGTAGCATCTTTGGTTGTTGACTGCTTCTGTCAAGGTTGAATGGGAACAAGAATAGGTCTCTAGAAAGAAATGCTGCGAACAAAGGTGTGAAAAGGAAGTTTCAAGAAGCATCAAGGCAGAGACGATTGAACTCGCAAGATGGAAGGCAATCAGCAGAAGTCTCCTCAAATCTCTATCCCTACTCTAATGATACGATTGGCTGGTAGTTGGGGATATCCTTTACCCAATCCGAGCTTGCTGAAGCTCACAGGTTCATCTCTTTCCCTTTGGCTTCTCTTGCCTTTCTTCAGCTGGATCAGAGAATCTGGAAGTCTTCTACATTTCATCGACAGTGAGTTCTACAGTCCTCCGAAAACACTTTCTTCATCAAGCCTTTCTGATCAAGACCCAATCATTCTCAATCTCATTTCTCAGGATCAAGGAGAGACCAACTTTAAATCTCTAGCAAAGTTCAATCTTGGAACCTCTACGATCGCTTTATCCTGGAGTCCTACTTCTTTTTCTCCTACTTTCAACCAAGAAGCAAACGAATGGCAATTCAAGATCGAAATGGTGGTGGCGACAAAGAATGGGGCCATCAGGATCCTTTCTTCTTCTTCGGATGGGGATCATCAAGAGTTGCAGTTGTCATTCAGTCAAAGTAGAGTCAACGATTTGGCATGGTCTGAAGCTGAAGGATCTGGGAACCTGATAGCTGTAGCGTGCGGTAAATATCGGTTTGAGAAAAAAAAGATGAAGGAGAATCGACCAAGAGGAAATCGTTTCTCGAGATGTCGCTGACTTCTACTCGTCTCCTTCTTCTTTTCTTGCTCTCTTCCTTTGCCATCTACAGAGAATGGAACATTACAGATATTCGACCTCGATTCACCAGATGAGAACCAAGTTCCAAGCAATATTGTCTTATCCTTTGCAAATCCCCTAATTTCAACATCTTTTCATCATTCACTCGCCTCTTTGTTATTAGTTTCCGATTCGAAGGGAATCTCAAGACTCATCAACTACGAAGATTCCAAAGATCACAACTCCATACGAACTCTAATCACATTCAAGGATCCAAAGTCTTTATCCAATAGCTCGACTTTGGCTTTTCAATCGAGGAATCGGGTAGAATGGAAACGATCCGATTCCAACCTTTTAGCCAGTTTCAATGATGGAGATTGGAAAGTTTGGGATTTGAGAAGATTGAGTGGTGGGAATCCTTGTTTGAGTGGAAGGATTTATGAGAGAGGAACTCTGGGAGGTTTGAGGTGAGTCGAGATAATCAATGTATGCACCCCCTCTTTCGTTCTTGGATACTGACCATCGCTTGACCTCTCTTTCAAATCTATCTTGACGTGATCGTTCAGATGGAGTACAAATCCGTCGTTACTGGCGATCTTCGTCACTTCGACTACACCAAATGCATCTCAATCGGTTTCAACGTCAATTTCTTCCAGTCATCCAATCTCTATCTTGGATTCTTACTTTCCTGACTCTCCGAGAAGGATCTCTCGATCTTCTCTCTTAGGTCTAGGGTCAAGTTCAGAGATCAGAGGTCCTAATATCAAAGACGTGGGATGGTTGGATACTTCTTCGATTGACAATCCATTCTCTCCTTTGAAAGATGAAGATGTCTTGATCATCGCTATGGGGAAGGAACTCATCTTGGTCTCGGCTAGTTCTGCTAGAGCTGATTGAGAGAGATGTTACTGTAGTTTTCCCAGCTTCCATCCTGAGAAAGAGGAGTCCTTCGAAATTTCAACTTTTTTTCTGACACTCGATACCAAAACCAAAACTCAGTCGAAAGAAAAGTGCGAGACAAGCTTTAGAATTGATGGACCCTAGAACAGAAAAGAGACAGTGAGAGGCGAGAAAAGGACAAGAAAAAGTCTGTTTTTTTTGGGGCGTTCGTGATGATGAGCGGGAGGAAAAGGGGTTTGGAAAAATGAATGGCAGCAAGACACAACGACTTATAATTTTCTGGGGAAGACATAGTAGCATGAGAGATGATGAAGGAAGAGGGAGAAACAATCAAAGATTGAAGGAATAGAGATATTAAAAAAGATTGCGATTCGGATTGCTTTTAGGGGGAAATCGATGCAAGGATCGAAAAAAGAGCAAGGAGTGCGAAATAAGTCGAAAGAAAAAGAGAAATTGATCTAAAGAGACGGAAATGAAATAAGGAGAAAAACAAAAAGAGAGTGTATGTTGATTGTGCTTGTTCAGATATTTAAGAAAGGTTCTTGTGGTTGAGTGTTTCGTTATTTGAAGATCGAAGGAATCGAGTCTTGGATGTTGTTAGTTGATTTTGAGTTTTTCCTTTTTCCTCTTTTCTTCTTCTTTGATTCGTCAAAACTTGCTTTTCTTCTAGGTTTGAGTTTACTTGATGTTTAGAGGCGAGAATTGTGATTTGGATTTGATTTCTTGAATAATGATGATGGATCAAATTGAGAGAGAGAGAAAGAGAGAGTTATAAGAGAGAGAGATTGAACGAAGAAGCTTTGTGCAGAGAGAGAAACCGAGAAACGAGACCGAGACAAAAGATGCGAATTGAAAACTTGGAGAGAACGAGGACGTTTGAGATTGGGATTTATTGACAAAGAAAAGCTCTGCTGAGAATCAGCAGCCTTTCCAATTGGAACCCGAGCCCGCGGATTCATAGGTGGAAAAGTCGAAGATGACTAGACCGATGTTTGAATTTGACGATTGGACATCAACTCCAAATGTTTGTGCAGTGGAGGCTTGGATTGAATGTTCGATAGATGAAAGAGGTAGAAGAGATCGAGATTGAAGAACACCTAAACGAAAAAGTGGGTGTGAATTCGAGAAGAAGCAGCGACTTGCATTTCTTCCATCTTGTACGTGTTGAGTTCCTGATAGAAAGCAGTCGAGAATTCAAAAGATAATTAGTTAATTTCAGACATACGAGATGGCCTGCGAATACTTGAGCGCATACAATCAGCTTTTGGAAGTTCCCTCTTTTCACTACTCACCTCTTTGATCCTCTGAGCCAACAAAGGAGTCAATCTATTACAAGTGGCCAACTCTCCTCTTCTATCATAAACATGAGCTGGCCAAGTAGAATGATAAATTTGCTGTTCAGCGAAAGCGATCCTCCTCTTCTCTCCTCCCACCGTTCTAGGTGCTGAAGTTGAAGTTGAATTTCCAAGCATGAGGGAGAGTGTTGGCATACTAGCATTAGAATGATGTCCCATTGGAGGATCGGAATTTCCAATAGGAGTTCCACTATGAGAAGAGACGGAAGCTACAGTTCTACTTTCTTCGTCTTCCGTCGCTTTGGAAGCTCCATGTGATCCATCATCATTCTCCGAAGCGCTTGCTGAACGAGGAACTCCATCCATCCTGTCCACTCCAGCAACAGTGTTAGACATCTGATTCATCAAAGGTGCATGATGAGGACCACTACTTTGAATAGCAGAAGAAGGTTGAGCATCATAAGAGTTGGCTCTAACTCTACCAGAGAAAGGTCTATCGGCAGCTGAAGGAGGAGCATTCTTTCCTCTTGATGGAGGTCCCGAACCTGGACCATTTGGATTGGCTTGGTTCTTGAGAATACTCTTGACCGAAGAGACACTCTGAGCGCTAGCTCTAGATTTCTCAATTCCTTCTCCCCAATGACGAAGACTATCAGTTTCGTACTCGTCTCCGGAATCTTCAGCTCCACCTCCAGCTCCTGGCATATGAGGAGGTTCCAGCTCTTCGTCATCGAAAGCAGCATCGAATGAATTGTTGATTGGATCTTCGTAGACTTGCTGCTGCTGCTGCTGCTGATGATGAGGATATTGTCCAGCGAGTTCTGGAGAAGAGTATCCTCCATAGCCAGACGAGGCATCGTTTCCGCCAGTCAGAGCAACTGGAGCTACTGCATTGGCAGCTGCTTGAGCGTAGGTAGTCTCCAGACCAGTTGGAGAAGATTCCGAAGCGATGGAACTGACGCTCCCTCCACCCAACTTCTTTCTCCATCCTCTCTTGCTCTTCAATCTTTCCTTCTCCTTCTCGATCGCTTTCTGTCTACTCTCCATGACATCGTCAGTAGTTTTCCCCTTCTTTGAAGCATTGAGCTTTGCTTCGGCTTCTGCCTTCTCACGTTGAGCTCTAGCTTCAGCCTCTGCCTTGGCAGCGGCCGCTTGATGTTGTCTAGCATAACTTGCAGCCGAAGTCATTGCTCCATTGACATCGTTCCCAGATTCCAATTCGACAGTAGCATGAGAGATACTAGCAGCAGCTGGTGCTCCCTTCTTGCTCTTGATCTTCTTTTCCTTCTTACTAGAAGTGCCCGCATCTTCTCCAATGGCTACCGAAGAGGAGCTACCGAAAGCAGGAGTTCCAAAGCTATCGTCTTGAAGTCCTTCTCTACCATCCTTATCCTTGTTGAACATGTTGGTGAGACCCATGAGACTGTGTCTTCTAGCCATCTTTCCAAGATTTCCAACCTTACGAAGCATGACAGAAGCGCTCGAGACGGTACTAGAGATAGAGATGTTGTCGGTAGAAGAGTTGAACTTTCGATTGAAGATGCTTCTCTTTCCACCTCCATCTCCTGAACCAGAAATCGGAGGTCGATTGGATCGACGAGAAGAGATGGAAGCAGCTGAAGAAGAGTTTGGAAGGGGTGAAGCTCCATTGTCTGGTGTACGAGGAGGGGATGTTGATCTTGCAGAACCTGAAGATCCATTCGTATCATTGGAAGAATGAACTCCTGAAGGAAGTCCAACAGGTCCTCGTCTATGAGGAAGAGTTCCGGCTCTTCCGCCACCCGATAACTCTGGCTGTTGAGCAGCGTCTGGTAAGGCGTTGAATGAAAGAGCTTTTCGAAGCTTTCCAGAGAGACCACTCTTCTTGGAAGGATCCTTCTCTTTCCCACGACCTCCTGGAATTGGAGTCGTTCTTCCTCCAATATCTTCGTCACTTCCTCCATAGCTAGCGTTGGTGTCTGCATCATCCTCCTCTCCGACTTGAGCTGCAGCAGCTCCGCTGTGAGACAGAGGAGATGGTTTCTTGGAACCTGGAGTTGGTGTCGATCTTCCACTTCCTTGAGCTGAAGAGCTACCGTTTGTTGGAGCTGGCGGTTGGAATGTACGATCAGCAGATTGTTGAGAACTTGCAGATGAGAACGACTCAGCACGAGAATGATAAGGACGAGAAGTTCCAGCCGTATGAGCCGAAGTAGCTGTGCTGGCACTTTCCGATCTTATGGGTCCGTCGGGTCTACTTGAAGACTTTGAAGGGATCGGTGGACCTCCTCTTGAAGGAGAAGAAGAACCAGAATGAATGGCACCAGCACCGACTGCTGTCACTCCTCGAAGAGAGCCAGAGGTCGCTGAAGAGTAAGATCCGTTTGGCTGCTGAGAACGAGCTCGATCGGAGCGCTCCGATCCAGAAGAATTGGTGCTTGCAGTTCGAGCACGAGGTCTAGAAGGTGGTGGTAGATGAGCAGCGGCGGCAGCGGCAGCAGCGGCAGCAGCAGCTGCAGCGGAAGTAGTTGAACCTCCTCCAGAGCCACCTTCCGAGGTACGAGAAGGACCTCTACGATAGGGATGGAAACCTTGCGAAGAAGAATTGGATCCAACGGCTGAATGAGAAGAAGGAGGAGCCATAGCTCCAGGAGGAAGAGATGAAGATTGAGCAGAGTTGCTTCTAGCTGGAGTGAAACCAGCATGAGCTCCAGGGTAATGTTGCATGTTCTCATTGTGGTTCATCTGTTGAGGTCTCTGAGGTCCAGAAGTAGCTCTTCTCCTGCTTTCCACCGAACCTTCACTTGGAGAATCTTGAGAATGGTAGAGCCTGGATTGAGCAGCTAGCATCTGTTGATACTGAGCCCAAGCGAATTGGTTGTTCTGCTGATTCGGCACCTGTGCTGGAAAGTAGAGGTTCGGATTGTGACCGAAACCTGCCTGTGGAAATCCAGGCTGAAGAACAGAAGATTCATGATGAATTTCAGATGCAATTATGAAGGAGCAAAGGTCAGAAATGATCTTCTTGATGGAGAAGGTCCAGCGGATCCCCGTTTCCATCTCTCCCTCTTCCTTCTCGGAATCTATTCCAAAAGGGACTGATTCTCCGACCCAGACGTTCCATGAGCAATTCTCCGAGATCCCCATTCGAAAAGCATGCGTCCGAGACTCACCTGGTGTGCAAAGGCAGGGAAGTTTCCCATTCTATTTGAGGGCATCGTTGCAGCTTGCTGCTGTTGCTGTTGTTGAAGAAACATTCTCTGCTGTTCTTGAGTGGAAGGGATTGAATTTGATCTACCGCTTGTTGGCAATTCAGCGGCTTGAGCGTAAGAGCGAGGTTGAGGAGAAGTGGAAGCGTTTCTAGAAGGAGTTGAAGAGGAGGAAGGAGCCAAAGTGGTGGAGATGGAAGTGGAAAAGGAAGGAGTGTTCAGACCGTTTGAGGGAATGGCACTGGAGAGAGTGGAAGAGCTACCACTTGTGGTGGATAGGTTTGAAGAAGGAGGAGTAGTTTTTGAATCTGGAGATACGGAAGGAGTGGTCTTTGTTGAAGTTGGGGAAGTAGTTGAATTGGTTGCAGATGATTGACTGTGACTGTTGTTTGCTTCCACTCCTGATTCGTCGAATAGAGGGCTTGAATCTGGAGGTGACCAATTGAGAGCGAGTGAAACCATGTATCTCTATTCAACTCCAATCCTAAAAGGAAAGGAGAGAGAGAGAAGGGGAGGTAGGTGGTAGGTAGTAGTGTACGCTAAGACACTTTCTGGAATAGGAGATCCACAATCCACAACGAAGCAGATGGTGGGATTTGAAGATGAGAATCGGATCAGTAATCGTTCAGAATGAATGAAATGATGATCTTGGAAGGCAGACAAGAAGCTCAAAGAGGTGCAAATTGATGACTCCACGAGCTGACGAAGGGCTGATGGTTTGGGAATTGGCAGATGGCTCACCTTGTCGAGAATAGATTCAAAAGAGCAGCACAGCTGATTGCCTTGAATTCTAGTATGTAGATCTTGATTCAGATTCTTGACGTTGATGATCAGAGAGTAGAGTCAAGAGAGAAGAGAGAGAGAGAGAGAGAGAGAGAGAAGCAAAAGAGGAGGGCGAGGATGGATTGAGATGCTGGAACGTCAATCTTTGATTTCTTGAAGGTTGGATCTACCAATTGTGTCTTGACGACTTGACCTTGACTCTTGAATTACTTGACAGTTTCCCAACGATTCTCTTGATTCTGGCCGCAAAAGGGGGAAGATTAAAAGGAGAAAGACGTTGGTGGGTGCGGAAAGAGAAGTTTGGCTGTAATTTCGAGGTCCCTCTCTCTCTTTCTCGCTCTTTAAGCTTCAATTTGCCATCTCCGCATTCTTCAATGCTAAGTGATAATTATATCATGCAGTCATTCTGAGATTCAGAACTTTCCAATCGTTCATTCTACTCTCAACGAGGCCCTCATCCTCCTATCTTAGGTTTCAACTTTCAACGGCCAGGCTTGTCGTTGCCTCGTCGCTCCATTCTCTCTTCATTCAAAGGAAGTCCAATCTCTTCAACAGGGCTTTTATCCTTTGATTCAAGATCTGGTGATGCCAATCCTTTCCCCGAAGGCCAAATCAACGTAAGAAAAGCAAAAGATTAAAAACCCTCTTCCATCCACTCGACAGCAACAACATCAACACATCATGGACCTGCTAGAACTGCCTTATGATCTTCAAGAATCCGTTTTTAATTTCTGTCTCGTGACCAATCCATCGATCTCCAGATGCTCGAAGAAGACAAATCAACTATCGACCCCGCTACTCTACCATCGAATCAAGTTATCATCTGCTTCTCAATTGGGCAAGTTTATCGCTTCGGACTCTGGTTCCTTTCACTGTATGGAACACACACATGGATCACTAATCATCAAAGTGCCAGGTGGTGAGTCCTCACAAAAGAGGAAGTCCAACTCATAGACTCTTATCAGTCGTTGACCGACCCTTCTTTACCCCACACGGATCGTCAATCTTCAGTCCCTGGACCTAGCTTTCTCAGCAATTCGGAAGATGACTCTCATGGAACAATGATCAAAGCATCAAGAGCCATCCTGAAATGTCCCAAGATTCGTAGTCTTTCGCTCCAATTCTACTCCGTTTCGCATTCAACTTTCTCGACCTCTTCAATCTTTCGAGAGATGGAATCCAATCTTTTCGAAGATTCTCTATCCCAATTGAAGTCTTTGAAGAGTTTCAGCTGGTTTCCACCCGGAAAAGGAAGCGATGAAGAGGGGGAAGAAGAGAAAGTAATGGGCCTCTCGATTGCGGTAGTACCTGAATTGATTCCATCTCTGGTAGAAGGTTTACGGACTTCAAGTCCGGATTTGGAACACTTTGAGATGAAGAACGTCATGTTTGGAGAAAAAGATGGTGGTTTGAGTTTATTTGAAATGTTGAGTGAGAAGAAGAAATTGAGGTCCTTCTCGCTGGAATCAGTCACGTCTCTGAATCCAAAGGGAGTCGCAAATCTCGCTTTAAGTTCAGTCCAATCGAACCAAGATTTGCAAATTACTAGTGAGTACCTTTGTGTGATGACAAAGATTTGAAAAGCCTATGTTAGAGAGAGTTCTCAACACTCATATCAACTCTTTTGCCGATCTTACACTTTCATCTGTTTCTACAATTCCAGTCTCTGATGGATTTTTAGACTCGATTTGGGGACCTAGACTTCTCAAGGAAGACATTGAAGGAGCCATGCGATTGCTTTTGAAAGAGAAAGTAGAGGTGGAAGAGAGAGATGTGGAACTGAAGCTTGAGAGAGCTTTGAATACCATTCGATTGAGAGAGATCCCAGGTGGAGTGGGTGGAATGTTTTGATAGTATATAGGACTCTTGTACATATTCTAAGTGATCCATTGACATATCGATCTCGCTCGAGAGGGCGAAAAGCAGTTTGAGACAGGGAGTGTCTTGCGAACCTTTGTGCCCGAGTATGTATACCCTTCTGCGTGAGCAGAGATGGGTCCTGTGGGCCTGATCGATAGTGCATAGCTTCTGTAATGATTGAGCTGATTGGAGAGAGTTGCGATTTTAACCAAGTCAGGCGATGAAAAATGAAAGAGGCGTTGATGAGTTTAAGAAAAAGAACAACATCTCTTCCAACCACACACAGAGGAAAGCCCCAGTTCTTCGATGCAATCCTCTTCCCCATCAAGACTATTCGATCCAGACGAACAGATCTGTTCTGGATTAGGACAATCTTACGAATCGCCAAGCAGGAATAGAAAGCCGAGTGGGATGTCGGTGGTGGATCCATACCAGAATGGAAATTCGAGCTTCAACAGCAATGGTTCGATCAAGCTGAGTAGTTTCGGAAGCGGAAGTAATAACAGTTTCAAGAGAAAGGATGGATTTATGCCAACTCCTAAAGACAAGAGAAGAAATGGGAGTGGGAACGGGAAAGCAAGTGGAAGTGCCAGTGTTGTGGCTGTTGGTGTTATCCACCAAGATTCTCCAAACAAGTCTAATCATTCTTATAATCTGAAAAGTGATTTTGATTCTAATCAAATTGAGAATCAAGAGAATCTATCTTTAGAACAACAGCAGCAGAACTCGGCTCTGACTGAAGCTCGAGATCTTGATTGTCATTCTAGACAAACATTCAACTCTCAACCATCCAAAGATTCTGCAACTCGAAATGATCCTCAATCTCAGCTCAGGAGATCAACCAGAAATCAACCGAATACAAATTCATCCACGACTCCTACCACTTCGCCAACCAAAGTCAAGGCGAAACTAACAGACGGTGTGTCGAAACCTAAGTCAAAGGTTAAGAAAACTCCTCCAATTCCTAATGTAGTCCATTCAACTTCAATCTCTAGTTCAAGCTCTGATTTCAATCCAAACTCTATTGGTAGAGGCCTGGGGATCAGTCTGGGCTTGAAGAGTTCATCGAGTAGAGAAAAGGTTGAGGTGATAAGGAGGTTAGACATCGAAGAAATGGATCATGAGGTTGGAATGGAGGATAGCTCATTCATCTTTCAAGATGTTTCAGAGAGAGCCAATCGAGAGGGATATGGGGCAGAGGAAAGAGAACAGGAGAGTGTAAAGGTTCATGTCAGGTGAGTTTCGAGATTCCGAAACAGTCGACGAGGTCTTGACTCTGAATAGAAGGAAGCTTTATCTGTAACTGAGAGGAAAGATAAATTGCTGGAAAGGCAAGACGGAAAATTGGAAAGCTGTCGTATCTCATCTCGTCGTATCTCATCTCGTCTTTCTCACGCTCTCGTCTCTACTTTCCCCAGATTGAGACCTCCGAAGCCTGGAGAAAAATGCGCTTGGATTCCATCCATTCCATCTGCAACCTTGACTCTGGAGCCGTCCTTAGCTCAATTGCGAGTCCAACCAGGAGTAGGTCAACCCCACAAAGTCGACGGAATCTTAGTTGGCTCTGACAATGACCCAGTCTACAAATCAGTCGCTAGACCTCTAATCCGAGCAGCTCTAGAAGGTTATGATGCAGTCATCTTTGCCTATGGTCAAACAGCTTCAGGAAAGACTTATACTCTTGGCTCAACCACAGAAGAAGGTATCATTCAAAAGGCGATCAAGGACATTTTCAGAGGTATCAAACAATCTTCACAATCTAGAGAATGGTTATTAAGATGTAGTTATTTGGAATTATTCAACGAGAAAGTCTTGGATCTCCTGGAGCCTGAGAATAAACCTCAAATTAGAGATGATCGTAAAAAAGGTGGCAAAGGAATCTTTGTTTCACCTTTGAGAGAAGAAATCGTTACAAATGAAGAGCAGATTCGGCAATTGTTGTCAAAGGGTCAAGAAAATAGACATGTTGGTCAAACTGATTGGAACGAGAGATCTAGTAGATCTCATACTTGTTTCAAATTGACTATTGAAAGTTGGGAAAGGGATTCTTTTTCGAGTAGTGCTTACGATGAAGATTATGATGGAGCCATAGATGGTAGAAGTAGTCCTTCAAAAGAACCTCCAAAATCTAGAATTGGGAAAAAGATTAGAGTTTCCGAATTATCTTTGATTGATTTAGCTGGTAGTGAAAAGTATGTTTCTCAAGGTTCGGATAGAAGAACTGAAGGTAGTCACATTAATAAATCTCTTTTAACCTTAGCCAAAGTCATTTTCGCTCTATCTGAAAGGAATCTAAACAATGGTAAAGATAGTAATAACGTTGGATCTCACGTTCCTTATAGAGATTCCAAATTGACTAGGATTTTACAGAATTCTCTTTCGGGAAATTCGAAGATTTCAGTGATTTGTACAATCAATCCAAATCCAAACGCTATTGATGAGAGTTTATCCACTTTGAATTTCGCAAAGAGAATCAAAAAGGTCAATTTGAATGCAAAGAAGAATGAAATCGAAGGTTGGAATGATGGAATGGATGGAATGGAAGCTAAGGCTTTACTCATCAAATATAGAAAGGAAATGGATGGCTTGAAAGCTCAGGTGAAAATGTTGAGAAGAGGTGGAAAAGGGGATGAGACTCCAACTGATAGTGGCAATGGAAGTCTAATGGGCGATGATAAGATTAGAGAATTGAAGCAAAGATTGGAAATCATTGAAAGTCTAATGGTCAGAGGAGAAGGAAATCAAGACAGTGAAGATGAAAAACCTTCTAATACCTCTTCAAAAGTTGGAATCAATCCAAGTTCTTCATCAACAACAACAACTTCTAATTCTACTTCATTTTTCATCTCTGACCCTTCTCACGTCCTTCAAGAGAAACTCTATTCAGCAAATCAAAAGATCGGATTCTTGGAAAAGAAACTTTCTTCCAGACCTTCAATTTCTTCCGCTCTCAATGACGGTTTGCCGGAATCTGAGGTTAGAGAAAGAGAACAATTGAAACTCATTCATAAATTACAAAATCATGTCAGAGAATTGGAAATGGTTTGTGAGGCTCAAACTGTCGATGCTCCACCGAAAATCAGAGAAGACGTGGAAAGAGAATGGAAACATAAGGTGGAAGACTTGGAAAAGAAATTATTGGAAAGAGAAGGGTTCGTAAAGGAGCAGAGTGAGGAAATCAAGAGATTGAAGAGGGTGAGTAGTGAGAAGGATGACTTAATGCTCTTCGTGTTCTCTCTTACCTTTTTCAAGGTTCCCTTTTTCTGAATCCATTCTTCACCTTTCTTCCTTGTCTACTTTCTTCTCTCGCCATAACCCCACAGGCGAATCAGCAACTCATTCGATTAGCACATTCACAAACCGCAGACCTTGTCAACTCTCTCAAACCAAATTTAACATCCACCTCGACCCTTCAAGCACCAACAACGATTTCACAATCAGCTATCTTATCTTCACAACCTAGGTTCAATCTCGATAGAAGAAGTAATAGCAACAGACCTTCTTCAGTCATTGGAATGATGAACCCTTCTAGAATCGGCTTGCAAGTTCCTAATCGAAGCTCTTTCATGCCAACATCTTCTTCTTCTCCAAAATCTAGTCCTAGACCTTCTTCGAGAATTCATCATAATGGAGATTTTGGAACTCCAACTTCTACTACTAGTCGACCTTCTAGATTCAGGCCTAGACGAAGTTCTCAGTGAAAAAGGAAATTGACCCCCTTATGTTACGATTGAAACAATCTCAAGAGCATTCTCACATTTATACCTTATCTTTATTCTCAATGCTTTCTCTCTCTCTCTTTTTCTTCGCTTTTCATGTTCATAGTCTTGCTCCTTGTTCGCTCTACAATGCTATCTTTACATTGCTCAAACGAAAAAGCTGTCTATTTTTCTGTTTTTGCAACACAGCTATATTGGTCAAAGAACGTTTTTCAGTCGCTCAGAGATTGAGATTAGAATGATGGTGATTGAGGGAAATGATCTATGGAATATGGAATGAAGTCAAAAAGGGAGAGAGTTTTTCAGTTGCCAACTTGTCCTTCTACCCATCACTTCAAATCGTCAAGATCGGTTCTATCCTGAGCTCGGCAAGAGATATTAAAGTCTAGAAGCTGATCAAAGGTAAGCTTACCACTAACGAGAGGTAGGAAGGGACAGTATAAAGATGAGACAAGCACTAGCTGATCCACTCACTACTCAGTAATCACTAATCAGTTCGTGATTCGAGATACGAGATTCGAGGGAGATCGAGTCAAAGCTCGTGACTGAGAAGGATTATCGATACGAATCTGCTATCCAATTGATCTCAGTCAATCATTCGCAGTATCACAAGTCTCTAGAGCGAGAACTGCGAAGAATAGAAAGGGCTTGTTGCTGACTTTCGAACTTCATTCTCTCTCTTCTTGCATCCATCCCAGTTCTTCGAGCCTCAAGCCTCTTCTTACTCCTCTTCGAGCTTCAAATTGCAAGATGAACAACTCTCCGGATTCAGCAGAAGTCACCAAATCCAACTTGAGGGATCCAGTCACTGCTCTTCCTCCAGAGGTGCTTTGCTATCTCTTCTTCTCTCTCGGACCATTCTCGATTGCGGCCTCTAGTGCTGTCTCAAGAGTCTGGAGAGATGTAGTTCTCTCGGATTCAACCCTTCACAGAGAAATCGATCTCACATACGTAGTCAGCAGATGGGAAGTTATGCGTCATTTAGTCCGTCTTCAGAGTCTTTCTCAAAACAAGCTCTCAAAAGTAATTTTAAATGTCAGTTCCTTCTGGAGAGGATGGATCTTTAATCAAGATACATATGGTTGTGGAAATGAAGAAGACGAAGATGTTTATATTACAGCTACTACAGAAAGTCTTCTACAGGGGCTTCAAGTCTCAAGCGGAAGTTTGAAAGAGATTTCACTGACGCTCTGCGAATCGGAAGCTTTCAAGCATTCTTATTACAATGATCAAGATGGACCTCGTGACTCTGATGACGCTCTTCCGTTTCTATCGGTCATTCTTCAAGCTTTGTTCGATGGAGCTAAATTCTCCGGTTTGAAAAGAATCTCGATGAAAGGTCCAACTTACTTCGAGGTTGAAGCTGGAGAGGATGTTGCAGGATCTAAACACTTCTCTTTTCAAGATATCTCAGGCTCATTAGAAAGACAAGGTATGGAAGATGATTGGTCCGAAGATCAGATGGACCAAACTCAGTTGGGCTCTGCAAGACTAGCTTTGATGAAAAGGATCAAAGAATTCACTGGAAGTGGTTTGATTAAGTTTGGCGGAGGAGGAAGTTGGGTCTTCAGAGAAGACCACCTGAAAATCATGGAAGAACTATGGCTTTCAAGCTCAACGCTTCAGATCATTGATCTCCAGGTCTTCGATTTCACGCGGGGAACTTTGAGAGACGAACTTTGGTCTCGAGCAGTCAATTGTCCAACTCTTAGCAGGTTCAGATTGGTCGGTCATAAAGAAAGAGACGATGAAGACTCAGAATATGGATATGAGGCTTGGGACACTGATCCTCTCTCTGAGCGTGAAGAAATCGAAGAAAAGCTCGAGTTCTCCAGCGACTCCAAGAAGCTCAAGATCAAGTTGCAAATTCCAAGAATCGCCTGGGAATCAATCGCAGATCTAGTTGGGAACGACCTAAAAGAGTTGAGATTTATCTTCGATCCAACCTTTTATGGATCGTCAGGAGAGATTCCTGGCTTTGACTCTTTCATCTTTCGATTTCATGGGAGCTTGAAGCTTCTCGAACTCCACGGCATATCAACTCTCAACCACAAGTCGAAGCCACTCCCAAAACCATTCTTTCCAAATCTCAAAACACTCATTATCTCCAAGGTGGGAAGCTCTATCCTAGAATTTTTCTCGAAGATCACTTCTTCACGCCTTGGTTGCATTTCGATCACCTCTGCTTCTCAGACAGCTTCTACGTGTCTTCTTTCTCTTCTCAACTTGAATAGTTCAAACTTGGTCAGGTTGCATTTCAGAGCTAGTTGGAACTCAACCGATCAAGAAACAGCTCAAAATCTTTCGTTTTCCAATCTGAAATATTTGAGATTGAGTAGCAGGACTTCGCTCAATGCCTCCGCTGCAGCCTTCTTCTTACAGTTTACTTATCCAAATATCATCAAGATCGAACCAGCTAGTCTCAAAGAAAGATTCTCCGGAGTTGCTCCAAAGCTCGTCGAAGCCATGAAGGAAGTAGGAACAGGATGAAGGAAGTCAAAGGGACTTGGGAGTCGAGAGAAGACAAAGTGATGGGAAATCGAGAGGTTTGGGAATCGTCACCGGGAAGAATCAAAGAAGCAAACTAGTCTCAAATCATGAGAAAGCAAAGATGTAGAATCAAAATCGTAGAAAATCGTCGACCACCTTTGTTTTGAGAAAGGAGCGAGAGAGAAGTCAGAGAAGTGAAAAAAGCTTTCTTCACAGCAGCGCTTCGATCGTCGCTGTTTTTTCTTTGTTGTAGTTTCTCAAGACATGAGATCTTATGAACTAGAATCATCATTGTCAAGAACCAATGAGAAAAGTAAAGAGTGTATCTAAGCGTCGGAGAGGGTCACAAACGATAGTTCAAAAAGAATTCTAGATTCAATATTCATGCGATCTCATTGTCTTTCTTAAGACTAATCTTTTCAACTGAGCTTGTACCTGCTTGGACCTCTGACTGAACCTAATGCAACAGTCGGACCGAATGCGAGTGAGTTCTTGATTGGTCTGAAAGGTAGAGACCCGACTGGAGTTGTTGGCAAAAGACGGCGTGTGGAAAAGACCTTGTTGGAAGAGATTGGAAACTTTCTCGTAGAGACTTGGGTAGGGATCGCTTGAGGAATCCTCGAAAATGGAAGAGTGGAATGATACTGATTCTGGTTTAAGCCATTGTTGAGGGATTGACGATAGACAGGAGTTTTGACGACGTTGGGAAATCGATTGATGGAAGTTGAAGCAAAAGTTGGCTTGAGTTGAGGATTCATTGGAAGGATTGCGTTCATCGTTGGAGAAGTAGGTCTCGAATCGAAAGTTTGAGCTCTGTTGAGAGTGTTGACTGGCTCCAATGTATTGACTCGATTGAAGGTGTTCAGAGGTGATTGAGCGGCTTCAGTGCCCAGAAGAGTTGACGTTGGAAGAACCTTGATTGAAGAAGTATCGAGAGAACCTTCCGAGAGACTAGATTCTGAAAGACTTGAGTTTGCATTCGAAGATAGAGGGAGGATTCCAGAATGATTGCTAGGACTTGAACCACCTCCTAAAGTACAAGACAGAGCAGCTTCATCGTTGGAATCTCTTGGTCTGACGCAAGCAGGCGATGAGTCTTCCGTTTCGAGGTCTCCCAGAACGAGTAAATTTGGATTGTTCAAACTCGTTGGCATCTCTCCATAACTGAGTATATCCTCCACCTCGAGTGCGTCTGACTGATCTTCATCTTCGTCGTCTTCATCTTCTGCTGGCGTCTCGGGATGAAATTCTTGAAGATACTCCTGGAACTCTCCGTTGTTTACGGTACCCACAGAATTGTACTTCTTGTAATAAGAGACCAGATGTTTCGGATCGAAAGTGATCCATTGAGTTGCTGATGGAAGTATACGTTTGATGCGATTAGTGGAAGGCTTAGATGTGACTGCATTGAAGATCTTGGTTAAGTACTCAACTTGGGCAGCAGGATGAGATTGGATTTCGTCATCATATGCATCGCCCGAGATTCCATTCAAGAATGTGAACAATTCTTTTGCAAATTCAATCTGTCTATTCCCAACCTGCTTATAATAGAGACCTAATCCTGAATAGATTTGAGGTATTGGCTGACTTTTAAGAACAGGTAAGGTAATCTTGGAAAAAACCTTGTCAACTCTAGCAGCAGCTACCATCGTGGTGACGACCTTTCCTTTGTAATTGTTCACTGTAGTTGGGTACAAAGCAAGGAAGTACTGCTCAGAAAGAAAGAAAATGTGCGGTACTCTGGAACCTTGCAGACTCACGTTTGGAATCAAGATTGAACAGGTTCAAGTCACCATTGATCAAGTTCAAGAAGTCGTCTTTAGCATCAGAATCCTCCAGCATTGTTTGACATGCTGCTTTTGCTCCTTTTTCTGACGATTCAAAGAGAAACTTGATGTACTGAAGCTCCAGGGCTAGAAGACGAAGAAAAGAAACATTAGCCTGCGTGTTGTCCTTGAGAGACGAGAATTGAGAGAGGACTAGAAGTTGAGAATCTTTCCCACTCACCATGATCGCACTGGATAAGAGTTGCGGGATTCTTTCCGCTACTTGTCTTTTGTCCGTTATTGGCTTTGTTGAAAGGCTGTGCTAACGCTGTCCTCATCTGAGCATCGGTATTCAAGAAATGGTAGTCGAAAGTACCCTTGACCTGAACAACACCTGGCTTCAGACTGCCAATGTTTTTGCATTTCGAAGCATAATTTGAGCTTCTGAGCTCGATTCCCTTAGAACATACTGTCAGCTTTGATGATGTTTTCTTTACGGAAGGAAGTCTTGCTTGCCTTGATTGCAGATCAACAGGAGCTGCGTTAACAACGAGAGCGAGGATGAAGAATGATAAGAGAGCGATCGAGTGGTGAAAGAAGACCTTCATGAAGCGAAAATGGAGGATATCTTAAGGAAAAGGGTGAGAACTTGAAAATCTCGACCAGCGAGTTTGAAGAAGAAATGGTAGAAAGAGAAGCGAAGGGAAAGAAAAGCAGGAAGTGGGTCGGACGGGAAAGCTCAAAAAATGTCAAGAGCGTTCTTATAGCGATTTGGTTCTATGACTCCATGAGGATTTGATTAGTAGCGCCCACACTGAGTCTCTGAGAAACAACTCTACATACATATCAAGCTGCCTTCCAAGGCGTTGAAGAACCTCTACTGAGACTCTCTCTGGAGCTTTGACGCCACACTGTGCGCCTTCAGAGGTTCAGAAGACGTTTAAATGTTCAGATTCCAAAATGTTTTCGATTTTCAAAATCGACTTCTGTATATACAGCCCGAGAGCTTCACGTCTTCAGAGCGAGCACGAGGTCGACCTATTAGTGTCATCGGCGTTAGTCAGAAGGTTGTCGATTCTTACAATTTCTTTCTCTCAGTCTTATATCTTCCCTTCAACTATTCAAAACTCTATTCAAAACTCCTATTTCACGTTCTTCATCAAGAGTGATGTCCAGGTTGGTCAGGATAAACGCCAAAGCTATACCCTCAGATGTTGTAGAGTGAGTAGAGCCTTCGTCGAAGAAGGGTGGACGTCATGGACGAACCCGGGAAGTCGAAGCTGAAATCTCATCTCATTCTCCCAACCCGTCCTCATCGTTTCTTCTACTAGTTGGATCTTGGATTGCTTCTGGACTGGATCCGAATCTTTGCATCATGTGGGGCTTTCCCAAGTACCTTGTGTAGGAGACGACTCTTATCTACGATGGAAGACTCTGTGTTTGCTCTCTCGAACCTCACATCTTCTTCGAGATCTATGCCTACCTAGGATGACCGGAACTCTCTACTTTGCGAAGTGCAAAACGATTGGCCAATTCTGGAAAGCCATCCAGCTCAACCCTTCGCTTGGATCTTCAACTCACACCTGCTACTTCAAATTCCACTCGAGCGTTTGGCCGATGGCTTTGACGCCGTCTCAAGGAATAGAGAAGATGTTCAAAGAAGGAGTCAGGGAATCAGCTCTAGCAGAAGCAACCAAAAAGGATCCGCATGATGACGATACAATCAAGGCAATCAAAAGCTCCCGCAGGATTGGTCCAGATGGAACAGGCTTTGACGGAAACATTACCAATCCCGAAGAGTTCAGGCAAGCATTGATAGACATCGTTCACTCTTGGACAAGAATCAGATCGCTTCATTGGGACACAGAGGGAGTTCCTTTACTTACAGAGATCATCGAGCATGTCGAAGGCTTGGGAACGCTCGATTCACTGTCGATCTGTGTTGCAGCTTGTGAAGAGAGGCATTATCTCTCTGACAAGCTTTCAGACTATGAAAAGTCTAAAATGTTCAGTGAGTGCCCTGATTGCTGGTCTTTCAAACGAGATATCAAGGAGATTTGGCCAAACTTACCCTTTGCTCTTCCCTCTCGTCATTCCTTGAGCTCCACTTTGGAAATTGACACAGCAGGTCTCCCATCTTGAGATTTGCCGATTCGGTCTATCCGGATACGGAGGTGGCTGGCCTCTAGATCTTGACGAGCAGATTCTCATCCCACAGCTCGAAGTGCTGGAAGAAGCTCTTCGCTGTACCAGTAAGCGACTGGAATTCCTCTATCTGGCTCTTTTTTACCCTCAAAAGTCTCACACCTACTCAAGATTTGAGGTCTTCGTCAGAAGGATCTTACCTAGAGCATCCTGCATCTCGAATGTTCAGCTTCCAAAGTACATCAATCCTCTCGCTAAACGTCATCTACGGGCCGTGCAAGCGCTTCATCCAGCCATCAAGACATTGTCCATTCAAAAGCATCTGCTCGAAGTTTCAGACATTAAGGGATTGGGAAAGAAGGCTTCTGAAGAGAAGGATCATCCTCTAGCTTGTCTCTCACATCTGCTGGAAGACAACGAAGTCGCGGAAAGGATAGTCAAAGAATGGAATGGAAAGTACGCTCCATCTTAGCTGAAATAGTATTTGATTCCTACTTTGTTTTTCTTTGATCTCATGTCATAGTGTGTATCAATGTTCTTTTGACACTTTCTGTAGTCTCTGTCCGATGTTGACCTAGATGCGTTTTGGACTTAGCTCTTGAATTCGAGATCCTAGATTCTGTGATGTTTGAAAGTTTAAGCTTCTTCTTTCACCAACTTGATCTGAACAGCTTTTCTTGAGTTCAGCTCTTTAGGCTCACGAGCGGCACCGATTTATCTACTGAGAGTCTTTTCGTTTCTGTCCTTCGTTCCTTCACTTCAAAATCAAGTCGAGCGCAATCCATCATCCATCTCGCAGCTCTCAAAGAAGTACCGAAGTATGTCTGAGCTGGTCAAGCTCAACGGCAAAGCCCTACCCTCAGATGTTCTAGAGTGAGTTAAGCTTTTTGTCGAAGACGAAGCAAGGTGGGCGAAACCGGAAATGCAGTTCGAGACCTTCTTCCTCATTTAACTTCGTTCTTCTTGCTTTGTTGACCTCGCCTCGTTTCAGTTGGATTCTGAACTACTTCTGGACAGGTAAAGAAGAGGAAGATGATTTCAAATCCCTCTTCGACTGGACTTCTCGCGATGACACTGTGACGCAGCAGTGGGAGACCATCTGCTCTCTCTCTCGTACCTCACGGCTTCTTCGCAATCTCAGCCTACCTCGAATGACTGGTACTCTCTACTTCGTGTATTTCAAGACAATTGGGAAGTTCTGGAAAGCGGTGCAGCTCAATCCTTTACTTGGTTCTTTCACTCACACCTGCTACTTCAAGCTTTACTCCAGCGTTTGCCCTTTCCCCCTTACGCCTTCCTTGGGCTTAGAACAGTCTTTCAAGGAAGACGCTGCAGAGAAGGCTTTAGAAAAAGCAATGAGAGAGAATCCAAATGATATTCCATTGATCGAGCAAATTCGGGATTGGCGAAGGACTGGTCCGGATGGAATCAAATCAGATCGCATCATCTCCGACCCAGAAGAACTGAGAGAAGCTCTAACAGGGATTTCAAAAAGCTGGATCAGAATTAGATCCCTATCATGGGACACGGAATCGCTTCCTTTGTTCACTGGGATCATTGAGCATGTCCAGAGCTTAGGAACGCTGGACTCACTCTCGGTCTCCGTGGCAGCTTGTGAAGAGAGATACTTCCCTTCGCCATCAAATTCTTCGACTCAGCAGTCTACTTTATGCAGTAAGTGCGCTTAGAGAAGCCAAAGCTTTTGTTGTGACGACTCTGACGAGCATTCTTTCTCGTGTTCCCTGCATTCTATTCCAAAGCTCCCCTCTGGAAATTGAGTCAGAAAGTCTCTCATCTTACCATTGAGACTTTCGGTCTCTCTCATCAAGGTTTTGGTAACCCGGATGAACTTGACGAGAGCATCCTCAATCCACAGATCGACCTGCTCTCAGAGGCTCTCCAAAAAGCTGCTCACGTCAAGGTCCTCTCTCTGCGGAACTGGTGTTACCCTTCCAAATCCCACGATCAGTCCAGATTCAAGAGGTTTCTCAAAGACATTCTACCCAGAATGGCTTGTATTCCCAAGATCGAGATACCATGCCCTATCTACTGCTTTCTCAACCATTTCTACTATTCGATGCAGCAGCTGCACCCTCAAGTTGAAACGCTATCGGTCCGAAAGCATCGACTAGAGGCTTCAGACATTAAGCGATTGGGAAGGAAGGCCTCCGAAGAGAACGACCATCCTCTGGCTTGCCTTTCGCATTTACTAGAAGACGATGAAGTTGCGGAAAGGATAGTCAAAGAATGGAATGAGAAGTACGCACCGTCGTAGTTGAAATAGTATTTGATTCCTACTTTTTTTGTCTTTGGTTTCATGTTCTAGTGTTTATCAATGTTCTCTCGACGCTTTCAAACTCTCTTTGCTCTATGGAGCGATGTTGACAACTCTGGATGTCTTGTGGACTTAGCTCTCGAGAATTCGAGATTCTAAAGATTCTGTGATTTTGGAAAGCTCAGGCTTGTTCTTTCACCAACTTGATCTGAAGAGCTTTTCTTAAGTTCAGCTCTTTAGGTTCATGAGCGGCACCGACTTGGTCTGCTGAGTGTCTTCTCGTTTTGTCCTTCGTTTCTTCACTTCCAAATCAAGTCGAGCGTACATGATCCAATAGCTCTCAGAGAAATACCGAATTATGTCTGAATTGGTCAAACTGAATGGTAGACCTATACCTACAGACGTTCTAGAGTGAGTGGAGCTGAGCTTTCGTCGAAGCTGGATGGACGAATTCGGGAACTCGAAGCTGAAGTCAAATCTGATCTCATTCTCCCACTCCTTTCTCATTGATTCTTCTACCAGCTGGATCCTGGACTACTTCTGGACCGGAAGCGAATCATTAGATGACGTGGAACTGACCTATATAAAGTATGGAGAAGACAACTCCTATAATTATTTACAATGGAAGAATCTGTGTTCGCTCTCTCGAACCTCGCATCTTCTTCGCAGTCTGTGCCTACCCAGGATGACTGGAACTCTTTACTTTGAGAAGTGCAAAACTATTGGCCAATTCTGGAAAGCCGTCCAGCTTAATCCTTCCCTTGGATCTTCCACTCACACCTGCTGCTTCAAATTTCGCTCCAGTGTTTGGCCCACGGCTTTGACCCCGTCTCAAGGAATAGAGAAGATGTTCAAAGAAAGAGTCAGAGAGACGGCGCTAGCAGAAGCAATGGAGAAGGATCCAAATGATGACGATACAATCAAGGCAATCAAAAGCTGCCCTAGGATTGGTCCAGATGGAACAGGCTTTGACGGAAACATTACCAATCCCGAAGAGTTCAGGCAAGCATTGATAGACATCGTTCACTCTTGGACAAGAATCAGATCGCTTCATTGGGACACAGAGGGAGTTCCTTTACTTACAGAGATCATCGAGCATGTCGAAGGCTTGGGAACGCTCGATTCACTGTCGATCTGTGTTGCAGCTTGTGAAGAGAGGCATTATCTCTCTGACAAGCTCTCAGTCTTCGAAAAGTCTAGAATGTGCAGTGAGTCCTTCGAGTAGTGATCTTGATAGAAGGCGAATGAGAATTGAGAAGAACCCATCTGATTTTTGATCGTCTTCTGCTCTCGCGTCTCGATCTTTCTTCAGCTCCGCTTTGGAGGCTGACGCAGCAGATTTCTCATCTTGAGATCTGTAATTTTGGTTTCTCGGGATACGGAGGCGGCTGGCCCTTGGATCTCGATGAGGAGATTCTCAATCCACAACTAGATACGTTGGAAGAAGCTCTTCAAAGTGCCAGCAAACGATTGGAAACCCTCTTTTTGGATATGTTCTATCCCCACGAGTCTCACAGTCACTCAAGATTCAAAGATTTTGTAAGGAAAGTCTTACCCAAAACATCCTGCATCTCAAACATTCGTTTACCAGAGTACATGGACTCTCTTGCGGAACACCACCTTCACGCCATGCGAGCGCTTCATCCAGCACTTAAGACACTGACCATCCAAAAGCACCGCCTGGAGACTTCAGACATTCAAGGGCTAGGAAAGAAGGCTTCGGAAGAGGAGAGCCATCCCCTAGCTCCCTACTCTCACCTGCTTCAAGAAGAAGGTGTCGCTGAGAGCATTTCCGAGGAATGGAACGAGAAATATGCCCCGTCATAGTTAAATTACTACTTTGTACTTATTCCAGTTGTCTTTGAGATCTCATGTTCTAGTATTTATCAATGTTTTTTTTGACACTTTCGACCTCTCTTTGCTGTATGGTCTCCGTTCGATGTTGATGACTCTAGATGTGTTTTGGACTTAGCTCTCGAGAATTCGAGATCCTAGAGATTCTGCGATTTTTGAAAGTTCGAGTCTGATTCTTAATTCTTTCACCAACTTGATCTGAAGAGCTTTACTTGAGTTCAGCTCTTTAGGTTCACGAGCGGCACCGATTTGTCTACTGAGTCTCTTTTTTTTGTCCTTCGTTCCTTCACTTCAAAACCAAATCGAGCGCAATCCAATCTGCAACTCTCAGAGAAGTACCGAAGTATCTCTGAATTGGTTAAGTTCAACGGCAAAGCCATACCTTCAGATGTTTTGAAGTGAGTAGAGCTTTCATGAACAGCATTCAGCAAGCAAGGACGAAGTCGGGAAAGCGAGAAGATTGTGTTGCTGATGTCCTTCTCTCCTCCTGCTATCAATCTCTTAGCTGGATTCTGGATTGCTTCTGGACCGGTTCAGAGCAAGAAGAGAAATACAAACACCTTTTCGACAGGGGACTTCGTAAAAGTGAACAAGAAACTACCGTCGTTTGGGAGACCATCTGCTCTCTCTCTCGCACCTCGAGATTGCTTCGAAATCTCAGTTTACCTCGAATGACTGGCACCCTTTACTTCAAGTACTTCAAGATGATTGGAAAGTTCTGGAAAGCCGTGCAGCTCAACCCTTCGCTAGGATCTTTCACTCACACCTGCCACTTCAAACTTTACTCAAGCGTTTGGCCTTTTCCTGACACACCATCTCAAGGCTTGGAAAGGCTCTTCAAAGAAGGAGCCGCAGAAGAGGCACTGAGAGAAATTATGGAGAGAGATCCAAATGATACTTACTCAATTGAGCAGATAAAAGACTGGAAAAGGACTGGGTCAGATGGAAGAAAAAGAGAAGACCAGGTTGTTGTCATCTCCAGTCCAGAGGATTTGAGACAATCGTTGATAGATATCGCTCAATGTTGGACTAGAATCAAGTCCCTATCTTGGGAGACGCAAGCTCTTCCTCTTCTCACTGAGATCATCGAGCACGTCGAAAGCTTAGGAACACTGGATTCACTCTCGGTCGACATTGCAGGTTGTGAGGAACGATACTACCTCTCATCAACAAGTTTATCTGGTGGAGTCTCAAATATTCGCAGTAGGTCAAAAGGCAGAGGCAAGGGAAAGCGAAACTTTTCGACCAAACCTGGCTGGAACTGACTCTCTCTCCTCGCCTCGATCTCTTCCCTTTTAAGCCCCTGTCTGGAAGTTGGGCCAGCAAGTCTCTCACTTTGCCGTCTGTAACTTTGCAGCCGATGTCTCTAGCCCACTAGAGGGAAAGGAGCTGAATTCTCAAATCGACCTTCTCACTGAGGTTCTACAAAACGCGGAGAAGCTGAAGACTCTTACTCTGAGGGGGGGTTTCTGGTATCCTGATGAGTCTCAAGATCAAGAAAGGTATCAATTGTTTCTCAAAGATATCTTGCCAGCCATAGCCCGGATTCCAAAGATCGAGATTCCATTCCAGTTGCATGGCCCCTTCGTTCACATTTACTATGCAATGCAGGAGCTACACCCACAAGTTGAAGAGCTATCGGTCCGAAAGCATCGACTAGAGGCTTCAGACATTCAGCAATTGGGAAGAAAGGCTTCTGAAGAGACGGACCATCCTCTGGCTTGTCTCTCACATTTGTTGGAAGACGATGCAGTCGCAGAAAGGAAAGTCAAAGGTTGGAATGAGAAGTACGCTCCGTCGTAGTGAAAATACTATTTTGTTTCTGCTTCTTTTGTCTTTGATCTCATGTTCTAGTAGTTATCGTTGTTCTCTTGACCCTTTCAGACTCTCTTTGTGTTGATGACTCCGTGTGTTGGACTTGGCTCTCGAGAATTTCGAGATTCTAGAGATTCGCTTGAGAGTTTGAGCTTGTCTTCTCCGCTACAGTATGCTCATAAGCCGCGCCTGACTTGCTGAGTGTCTTTTGAAGGCTCATTGAACGAACCACGACAGATCAACGATCAACTCAGACGCGCAGAGCAATGGATTCTCTTCTACAATCAAAGACAACAAGTACAAGTTAAGAATTTTGGACTTTCTCGATTCGATTCTCTCTTAAGCAGTCACCCCTTCCATTGGAACTGGACCTCCTCCAAAACCATTGTGACCATTCAACATGTTTCCATCTGGACCGAAATCGTCTGAATCGTTCATGAATTCTCGAGAATGTTCAGCAAGGTATGCGACTGATCGTTTCTCGTCGATAAATAGACCTGATTGATGAAACAAGAGAGAAAGAGAGAGCGTGTGTTTTTTTGATGTCATTTAAAGATACGATATGAAGTTGAGAGCTCAGAGATCTATTTGTTCTGAGTGGTCCGAGAAAGGCTTGCTTCGACTGTTGAAGGTGGCCCACAGAGCGAACGACGTTTTGCTATTCACTCCAAGGCAGTCAAAAAATTCTTCTCATCCAACGGACTTATTAAGAACAAACAGTACAAGAAGTAAGGGTAAAAAGATATTTTGTGCTTTTCGGAATGTGATGCTTCCTACTCCTAGTTGCCGAATCATTTGAGATTTCCTTCTCTCCAGAACCAAAAACTCAAATTTGCGCCTCCCTTCCGTCCTCGGTCCTCTTCTTCTACCACTTTTCTACCATCCTAGCATCCGAAATCCATGTGAAAGATCTCTCAAAGCACCTTCACATGGAAAGATTACTCCAACTTGAGCTTCGGCGAGTCCTTTTGAAACTTGACTTTGAGCTCTTCATTCGAAAGTTCGAGATATGAAAGGCTGGGATAGACAAAGGTAGAGAATATCTCGACAACATTCTCATCGATAGAATCTTCATCGCTCAACAGATATAAACTCTGAAGTTTCGGAAAGATGAGGTTCGAGAATTCCTTTCCAACTTGCAAATCTTTGCCATCTTCATATTCTAGGACGATGAGTAAATTCCGAGAGTGATTTCTGAAGAGTTTGAGAGCGGATAGGAGATATTCTGAATTCACAACTTGCCTGTTTTCTAAAACCTCGATGCTCCGAATGTTTGGAGAGATCAAGGTAGAGAAGAACTCCCTCGTCTGGACATTGACTCGGTCCAAAATGAGTCCTTCGAGCTTCGGAAAGAATCTAGAGAGTTGAGAAGTAGGTAAATTTTCCTCGGAAGGAGCTGATTCGCTCAAATCGAGCTTTTTCAAAGTCTTTCTAGAGTTGAAGAGAGGCGAGTTTGTTGAAAAAAGTAAACCAGAATTTCCATGCACTGAGATTCTCAGATCTTCCAATCCATCTCCCACCCAATTGGAGAGAGCCTCCCAATCGACTTGATGACGTTCAAAGAATTGTAAGTCTAGTTTCTTGAGCTGGCTCTTCCTGTTCATCCTCTTTGGAACCTCGAACTGAATGATGTCTTCACCTCGATAGAACCGGAGAGTCAGCGATGAAAGGTTCTCGCACTTCATCGCAAAGTCCCAAAGCTCCTTTTCAGAAGTATGATGGACGAGAGAGAGATTCAGGATTCTCAGGCTTGAAGTTGAATCCGACAGACCCTCCAAAAATGCATTGTGGAACGAAAGAGTGGCCCAAGGCTGTTCTGCAGTGAGCCCTGTTGAAGGCCCTGTCGAAGAATGTTCGTTCAGGTTTGCCTGGACGCAGTCAAACTCGGTGAAACCAGATTGAGTGAATCCTTTGACTGTAGTCAATAGCGAGAGATCCAAATCCGAATCCATACTCTTGTGATAACGTCCTTCACTGTTTTTGCTTGTCAAAAAAACTTGTTTCAATCCCTCTCCCGCCTTGAAGTTGTAGTCGTTGGGAATCTCTATCCAGACTTTCTGCAATTTAGAACAATCTTCTAACAATTTCTTGATGAACTCAGACACAAAAGGGATTAAACAGACTTTCCTGGGATCTTGACCTTCGATCCCCTTGACGACCATCTTGATCTCTCGAAGACTCTGAGAGGATTCGACGAGAGCCGAGTAAAGTTTGGAAAGCGACAGTGGGGAAAACTTTTTGGGTTTCTCACACATCGGCAAGTTGACGAAGAATTCAGTGAGATCCAGAGAGACTTTGACTGGCTTGTGATTGCAACGAGCTGATAAATGCTGGAAGTGGTAAGTCATCTTCTGATTAGACTTGGTTGTTTCGTTGATGTTCAATAGATCTATCTCATCGTGAAGCTCTGCGATTGAATTGATGACCTTTCTCCATTTAGAAGAGACGGCGCTTGCATTGGCAACGTCTGAAAAGAGACGGCATGAGAGAAGAACTCAGATGGAAGGGAATCAATTGGAAACGTCGAGACTGCTTTGATGTTTTCTTGTGGGTGAGATTGTTCATCTCTGGATTGTGCTTGAGTGATAGTGAAGGATAGTAGAAGATGACTGTCTGTGATTTGAGAGTGAAAGTTGAAGATGAAGACAGACTGAAAGTAGAAGAAGAAGGGATAGCAAAGGAGAAGAGAGTAAAAGTGAAGATTGGAAGAGATGAAATAGAAGTCTGACTAGATCTTGATCTTGAGTAGCAACCAAATTATTCATGTCTAGTATGTCAATTAGTTGAGGATCGATTGAGATGTTGATGGTAGAAGGACAAGATTGGAAGCTGCAACTTCTCCACCTTTGACCATATCAACTCTATCAAGTCATGATTTCTTCCCGATTAGGATTGGGATTCTCCAGTTCATCAAACTGTTCTCAGTTCTCTACCAGGAATCTCTTCAACTCATCCACAACAAACCGAGCTTTCCATAACTCGTTCAATCTGGCTCGAAATGCCAAATTGACACCAAAAGCAATCGCAATCTCGAAAAGCGCTCCTCAGCAACAATCTTATTCCAGGCTGAACAACGTTCTTACTGGCGGTTTGATCACTACTGTGGGCTTGGGTCTCTTCTCTTGGAATTCGAACACTCTTCATTGTGGTGAGTAGTCGAGATGAGATGGCAGTGACGGAATGAGCAACAGGTTTCGACGTGGATGACTTCAAGCTGTTGTCGAGTGCCTATTCCTCATTTGAACGCTTTTCATCTCTATACTTTTCATACAGAACCGGCTTTGGGAGCTACAGTTCCAGCTGGAGGCAGAGGTTACGCAACTGGTTCATCTGGTCCTCCTCTAGATCCTCCTCAAAGCACCGCCAACATCTACCAGCTCAGTTTTGGAACGGTATGGTAAGTACTGGATATTCTCAAAGTTTATGCTTCTGGCATTGAATGGAAGGAAGGAGAATGGAAGCCGAATACGAGCCTCTCATCCAAGTTGCTCTGAGTTGTTCCAGACGCTCATCTATCCTTCGCTCTTTCTTTTTGTCAGTGGAATCTGTGCTGGTGTCTTCATCAAAAAAGGTGCAAAGTTCATCGCTTTCATTCTAGGTGAGTCTCACTGAAGAAAAGGAAAGATTTAACCTCACTTCCTGCAGCTTCTAACTGGTTGTCCTTCCACTTCTTTCTTTCCGTCATCCTTAGGTGGTGCATTCGTCTTTCTTCAATACTTCTCTAGCCAGGTGAGTTCTCTCGAACACAGACGCTCAAACATTCTCGAATCTCAAAGCTTTCGCAGCCTTAGTCCTTGTCCTCTGATTCTCTCCTTTCTAACCTCCACTTCATAATATTCAGCGTCTCGTCAAAGTCGATTGGTCAGCGATTTCCAAAAGATATGATTCAGTGGTAGATTCAGCAGCCGGCTCAGGTGGGAAGGTCTCTGGTTACAATGGAAGTGCAGCTCAAAGGATTTGGAATCGTGGAACTCATTTCTTGATGGCTGATTTCCAACCTAGGGCTACTTTCATGGCTGGTCTCTTGTTGGGTCTCAGACTTGGTTGAGAGACTGATGAAGTGTTCTTTTGGGGAAAAGGCTCATCTACTTGTCTTCTGATTCTGGATGTTGCTCGAAGACGAAGGAAATCTATCTTTGTCCTACCTCTCGAGAGGCTCTATGACTTCTCCCTCTCAGTTCTGTAAATATTTTGGCAAGCAATGATGGCAAATCAATTGAAATCTCCCCATTCTTCAACTTGCTGATTAGGAGAGGTTGATGGGAAGCTAGTGAACACAACCTTCGCTTCCAACACAGCACCTTCTCGTTCTTCGTTCGTTCTTCTCTCTTTTGACTATCTCCTATCTCTTTAAATACGATTTTCCCATGGACCAATTTCATCACTTCCAACGCTTTTTGGTTTTCCTCCTTGTTATCCTCTCGCTTATCTCGTACAGCCGGGGCCGAAATTTTTCGATTTTTTTTTAACCACAGCAAAGGATGGAAGATTTTGAACCTTCTTTCTTTACCAACCACTCCCTTTCCGAGTACTTCATCTCTTCAAGTTCAAGATGATACCAATATCAACAAAGACAGCTCAGGAATCGAAAGAAGAGAATCAGTTCAACGAAAAGAAGAAAGAGAACTTGGAAACTTCTTCTTCTTCGGAACACACGCTGAGAAGATATCCCTTCAGAGTCACTGCTGAGCCTTTTGAGAATCTTCTGAATCATCAATATGAGAACAAAGGAACTGAAGAAGAACCGATCTATTTGGTAGACTTTCTAGCTGACGATCTTGAGAATCCAATGCAACTTGGTTAGTGGGCTGTTCTGTGAAGAGAAAGATGAGCGAACCGACATTTTTTGCTTACAAGAAATTTTCCTCATGCCCCTCTCCAAATCGAATCAAATTACAGGTGATTGGTACAAATGGGCCATCATTGCTTCTGCTGCTATCCAAACTTTGGCAGTCGCTGCTGCAAGTAGTGCTTATTCTGGAGCGACATCGAGTGTAGCAACTTACTTCCAAGTCACGGATAAGGTTCGATTGACACTTCCAGTATCAATGTTCGTGCTTGGATTTGCACTAGGGGTGAGTAAAACAAGAAAGTTGCTCTTGTGGAAAGGTCGACAACCATCTGACATCTCAGTTTTCTCTTTCGAACCTCGTCGTTGCTCCAACAGCCCCTTGTCTGGGCTCCTCTTTCAGAAATCTTTGGTCGAAGGAACATCTTCATCGCAAGTTTCAGCTTCCTCACACTTTTTAGTGGTCTCGCAATCATCTCTCCAAACTTGGATACACTGATAGCACTGCGTTTTCTAGGTGAGCTTCGTCGTCAGAACTAAGGTCCAACCATTATGTTGGATCCCTTCACTCCTCTGATCCTTTTTGACTTCTCTTAACAGCTGGATCTTTCGGATGTGCTAGTCTTGTAAACGGTGGAGGTGAGCTCAATATTGCTGCTCTAGTTGGCTCAGGTTAGGCTTCGCAACTTCTCTGACATTTTGCTCGCTCTTCTCTCTCCTTCCTTCTCATATCCAGGAACTGTCGCCGATCTGCTCAACGGAGAGAAAAGAGGATTAGGGATGGCTCTCTTTGCTTCTGCTCCATTCCTAGGGTGAGTATTGAATCGGACTCAGAGGCTCAAATCCAGCTTTTTTGTGTCACTCCACTAATTCTCAATTTTTACATCTCTAACTCTCTTCAAAGTCCGACAATAGGACCAATAGCTGGTGGATTTCTCAACGATAGATGGGGATGGAAATCTGTCTTTGTCTTTCTTTCAATTTTCACTGGAGTCATTCTTTTGTTTGGAATCGTGACTCTACCCGAGACGTACGCCCCAGTCTTGCTTCGTAAAAGGGCTCAAAGACTAAGCAAGATCACCGGAAAGACTTACGTCTCAAGAATCGATTACGGGAAGGACAATCTCTATCAAGCATCAATTCAGCGTTTCGATTCAGAGACCAATCCTACTACTCATTTGGGAGCCCATCGTTTTCGATCCTCTCAATCTATGTCGCCATCATATATGCTCTGCTTTACAGTTTCTTCTCAGCTTTTCCTATCGTTTTCCAACAAAACAAAGGTTGGAGCCCTGGTGTTGGAGGACTCTCGTGAGTACTAATCATCTTATCGATCTCTTGAAGAGGTTTCGACGAGAGGCATCATGCCGAACCTCGACTCGACTTCACATTCTGACTTGTCTCTTTTACGTTTGTTTTCTTTTCTCTGACCTCTCTCCAGCTTCATTGGAATCGCAGTCGGAGTCATTGGCTCGGTTCTCTACATTATCGTGTTCGAGAATCCTCGTTACATTCGTATCGCCAAATCTCTTGCACCAGTTCCACCGGAGGCTGAGGTTCGTCTACTAGCTGCAAAAGTGGGAGCTCCTTGCCTAGTAATCTCACTTGCTGGTTTTGCTGGTACAGATGGCTTTGGGATCCATTGGATAGTTCCAATCATGTTCTCACTTCTTTGGGTTTGGGATGGTTAACGTGTTCTTGTCTCTGTCTTCCTATTTGATCGACTCCTACGTCATCTACGCTGGTGAGTAGATGGTTTTGTTCGCTTTTTTCTGTCTTGATGGAGAACGAGAGTGACTGACGATCTCACCCTTCCTTGCTTTCCCCCTTCAGCCTCCGTCTTGGCTGCCAACTCAGTAGTCCGAAGTCTCTTTGGAATGGCTTTCCCTCTCTTCACTCCAGCCATGTACCAAAAATTGGGAGTCCATTGGAGTCCTGCGCTTTGCTGTTTATTGGCCTTGATCTGTCTACCTTTCCCTTGGATCTTCGAAAAGCATGGAAAGGCTATCCGAATGAAGTGTAGATTCTCAAAAGAAGCTGCTGAAGTTCTTGAGATGATGCTCAAAGGAGCCAATGCTAAATATCATGACGAAGGTGAGTTTCTGAATGTAGATTGGAAGAGGTTCAAGAACGTGTTCGACGCTATTCTGACTTTTCGAATTCTCCTTTGTTCCTTCTCAACAGAAAACCCAACTGAAGTCGCTGCAAACATGGAGCTAGGAATGGTCAGAACTACTTCCAATCTCTCAAGAATGAACTCTATTAGACCTCAACAAAGCAAGGTTCTTCAAGAACAGAAGAGATTGTCACATCACGAAGAAGAAAATTCTCAAAACGGACATGGGAAGAATACCGCTCAATCTTCAGATCATTCCAGTGACCTCGCTCATTAGATATCCCCTCAAGCCTCAATGAAACATCTCAGATCTCATCACTCTCGTATCTATAGACTTCTTTGTTCATGCTAGATTTCAAAAGGACAATTACCCTAACCCCCTACTGCTCATAGGTAGCTCTTCTGCTCTATCTCCTCTCAATCTCAAAGTCAATTCATGATCCTGTTCCATCTCAAAACCACTGTATTACTTCACTGCAATTTCCCACTAATGAAACAACTCAACAAAGCATTCTTCTCCTTTGATTTGCTCGGTCAGAACTTGAGCAAAGAACTTTGATTACAACAACTGCAAAAACTAAAATACAATGAGGGGACAAGCGAAATTGATCATCGAATTCATTTCATCAAAACTTTGGTTTGAAGGATTGAACTCTTCTTTTCTTCTTCTTATTGGGGTTTTCATTGTCTGAGTCCACCAACGACGAGGTTCTAGGTTGAGAAGGTGGAAGTTCATCTGCTTCATCATCATCTTCAAGTCCTCTCTCCACCTCTTCATCGATTCCACCAAGATTACTTTCTTCCAATCCTCCTCCAATCTCCGCTCCTTGATTATTATTGATCCTTTCCAATCTTCTGACCTCTTGCATTTCACCAGAAAGACGTTCCTGTCTTGCCAAAGAAGAAGAAGCGAGCTCTCTCTCATAACTTTCGATATTTCTAGGAGTGAATTGATTCACATTGAGATTAGTAGGATTCGTTTGACCTTGATCAGCAGCGTAAACTTGTCTGATAGCTTCTGAATCTTCTTGAGAACGTTCAGTTTCACCCAATTCATCTTCGAAACCTTCTCCATCAGTTTCGATTCCTTCTTGATAAGCTGCAACTTCGAGAGAATCGCCTCCTTGAGATACTGGAGTTGGATGAATGGTATCCATGATCAGACTCGATGGAATCTTCGAACTTGCAGTCGAAGTCATTGGTCTTCCATTCCTGGCAGCGGGTGCTACTGAGCTGCTCTTCCTACTTCTTGGACTTGAACTCTCTGCTTGGATCGGATCTTGAGCTACTCCCTCGTTCTGCCTTTGAGCTACTTCTTCATTCTCTTCTTCGCTTTGCCTTTCTTGCAACTGCGCCTCCTTTTGCTTCTTTCTCTCTTCTCTTTCCACTCTTTTTCTCTCCTTTTCTCTAGCACGTCGATGATCTCTCTCATCGTAATCGAAAGCTTCTTGAGATTGGGAAGGAATCGAACCTGGCTGTGAAATTTGAACTCCATCTGAAGGACCAGCTCTTCTATTTGAAGATTCTTTCTGTCTGACTGGAGAGTTGGGTTTGCTTTGAACTTGATCGGAAGAGCTACTTTTGGGCTTTGGGATCCTTGGAGTGGAAGAGATAGGTTCCACCGATCTTCCCTTTCTGTCAGAATTTGTCCTGATTTCCAGACTTCCTTCGCCTGCTTCTGATTGAGTAGGTTGGCTCTCTCCTTCGTTTGCGACTTTCTTCTGATGCTGACTCGAATTCAACTTGTTTCTGAAGGCTTGAGATTGAGAGCCTCTCACCTCCAATACTCCAGAAGCGATCTCAGCTTCCACTGCATTGAAATCGTCATCATCAGCGCCAAAATCGACTCCATCGTCACCCATTTCCAGATCCAGATCCAAGTCTTGATCTTGATTGGATTGTTGACTTGCAGACGGGAAGAACAGTGGACCTTCCCTACTGCTACCTCTAGGAGTCACTGAACGTTGATTCGAAGCACCGTCTTTAGGAGTAGATTCCATTGGAAGAGGAGCTGATCTAGGCCCTTTTCCTCCTTTGCTTGCAGAAGCACTCGGAGTAGGTTTAGAATTAGAGGCAGAGTTTGAACCAGAGGCGAAGTCATCTTGAGCCATCGTCTTTCCAATCGGTCGAGCTTTCGGTCTGGATCTTTGAGGAGAAGCCGAACGTTCTCCATCTCTGTCTTCTACTTCATTTGAGCTTTGACGAACTGCAGAAGAAGAAGCGGCAGAAGATTGACGATCTCTTGAAGAGGTTCCGCTTCCATTGACTTTCAATCCATTCACAATGGAATTTCCAGAGGCGACAATGGCTCCACCTGCTCCTCCAACAGCGTTCTTTGATTCCGGTTTGACTCCATTTGCAGCGATTATAGGCGAATCATTAGCATGAGTCGCTAGGGTAGTATTCACCAGAACCACTTTCTCTTTTCTCAAGAAAATGTGAATCGGTTCGTTTCCAACAGTGAAGATCAATTCGAGTGAGCAATTGAGCTGTTCAGAAAGAAGAGTCATAGACTAGAGGTTCGTAGAAAGTAAGAGAAGTTGGAGTCAGAAAAAGGGAGAAGAATCTGTGGATATTGCTGAGAGAAAAGCTTCAATCTTCGATGTAGCTCCCTTTCCATCTCTGCTCTCACCTTGAATTCCTTGAGATTGAAAGTCAATCTAGTTTCCTGACCGATATTATACTCCTCGAAATCAGATATAGAAACAACGATTTCCGTTGTGATTTGCATTCTATTTCCAGTCGAATCCTTCGAAGCTTTCGTTGGATTGAGAGGTGGGATATCTTCTGAACTTCTAACCACGCAAGTTTGATCAGTGACCCATAAAGAGATTTCTCCACTCTTTGGACCCAAGAAATGATCAGTCCAATTCCTAGCACAGTTTGGGGACATGATGAGATGGTTTGGAGAATCTTCTGGTGGACCGTTTGGTGAGGATTGAATCTTAGGTTCGTAGGGAAGCTTGTGGGTCTTTGTCACGCCTGAGAGTGAAGATGGAGAAAGAACAGATATGAATGACAGTAAAGAGGGACTCTGAGAAAGAGATTTACTCACCATGTTGACAATGAAGACGAATGGAAAGAAGATCTTCGATGCCTTCTTCGATGAAAGAAAGCTCGCATGCTTCCACGTTCTTGTTCGAAGATCTCGTGTTTTTGACGATGGATTGAAGCGCCTGATCAATAGAAGACGTCAGTAGATATCAAGATCAGCATACAGTCTTCGAAAACGCGAAGAAAAAGAAGGTTTCTTACCTTGATGTTAATCGAAGCTTCGATGACGTCTTGACCAACAGCGCAAGTCAAAGACTCGAAGAAATCTTCTCTAAAGTAAACGGAACAGAATCCAGTTCTGGAAGAGTTCAAAACAGACAATCGAACCTGAGAGGGGGGATTGAGTGGCAACTGAGTTAGAAAAGATCGCGAACGAGAATAAGAAAAAGAGGATGGAAGTAGATTGATCTCACCTCTGGACAACCATGATCGTCGTGGGTTGGTAGGATGAATAGCTTCTCACCGAAACGAGAGATGGAAGCCAAAGCTTGATTGAAGACTGTTCGAGAGGAAGACGAGAGTCAGAGATGGAGATCAACACGAGGATGAGAACGGATAGATGACTCTTCCATAATCTTTCACTCTTCTCTCCATCTTTTACTGACCTTTTAACGAGACTGAGTTGAACTGAGCCTCCATTCAACAATTTTTATGAAAGAGATGATGGGGGTTCAAGAGAAAGAGTTGAAAAGTGATAATCGTCTTGTCTCTTTCACTGAAACGCCGACAGTGTAGAAATGTTTTGCTGCACTGAAAAAGTCGACTGTTCTCCAAACCAGTCGCTGCCAAATCAGACTCGAATCGCAGCTTGACGACGTCTAATCCTTTACATCTACTTTACATTCTAATCTTCAACTTTCTAGTCAGACTCAAGAATGGACGTGAGTAGCGAACAGGCAGAGAGCAGAACCAGCATCTTGTCTTCTCTTCTCTTCTTTCTTCTAACTTTTTCAAATCTTGCTTTCCTTCTCTTTTCCTCAGCCTCAATTCGTTCAAAACCTCAACCATCTATTACAACAATGTAGTGTTCCAGACACAAACATAGTCAAACAGGTAAGTTCATCCTTCATTCACTCAATTCCATCTTTTTGGGATTTTTTTCCTGACACCTTGCTTGCCTCTTTCCTTCGCGTCACTCAGGCTACTGCTGCACTTGAACCAATCTTTAAAGATCCCAAATCAGTCCCTGCTCTATTCCAAATCCTCTCTGAATCTCCAGAGGTGAGCGTTCGTCAATTGGCTGCCGTCGAACTCAGAAAGAGGGTTGCAAAAGGTTCAGGAAAGGCTTGGACCAATCAGGCTCCAGAGACTCGGGATGCCATAAAGGCAAAGCTATTGGAAATCGTATCTACCGAATCTGTGTGAGTAAACCATTGTCATGAGATATTGAATGGGCAGAGGTGATGGAGTAGGAGGTTTGAATTGCAGAGCTTTGCTTGCTCCTTCCACAAACTTTTTTTTCCTAACTCCCCCTTCCCTCTCTCTTTTTCTCCAGCGCTCTCGTTCGTCATGGAATCTCACGTATCATTTCCGAAATTGCAAAGAGAGAATTACCAGCTCAATCATGGCCTCAACTTCTACCTTTCCTCTTCCAAGCTGCAAACTCTAACGAATCTTCTCATCGTTATGTTGCTATCTTCACCTTCTTCACCTTGTTGGAAGTCTTCGTGGAAGGGGACGCTTTGAGTCAGCATCTACCTACCATTCTTGGTGTATTCTCAAAGAGTATCCAGGACCCAGAGAGTTTGGAAGTCAGAGTTACCACTGTTCGGTGAGTGTCGAGTGTCTAGAGGGAGAGTTGTGATTGGAAGGAGAAGTAGAGAAGACTATAGTCGATGAACAAATGCAGCAATCGAAAAGGCGTCAATGACAGGCTTCTGATGAATCAAATATCTCTTCCTTTCCACTTCTCTCAGTGCTCTCGGAAAGATCATCCAGAGTCTAGAAGACGATGCAGCCGCTGACATTCAAGCCATGCAAACTGCTGTCCCTCAAATGGTCGCTGTCCTCAACCAGTGTATCGAAGAGACCAACTCTGAAGGAGTCAATCACATTGTAGACGTCTTCGAAAACGTAGCAATGTGTGAAGTCCCAGTCCTCAACCAATACTTTGCTGAACTCATCGATTTCTTCTTGACAAAAGGAGGTGACAAGAACATCGAAGAAGATATTAGACATAGTTGTCTCAACTCTTTGATTTGGCTCTGTCAATACAAGAGGTCGAAGATCCAATCTCTCAACTTATCAAAGCCAATCATTACCAAATTGATGCCAATCGCAACCGAAGAAGATCCAGAAGATGCAGATGAAGATTCTCCTTCTAGATTGTCTTTGAGGATCATCGACACTCTAGCAACCGAATTACCTCCAAGTCACGTCTTCCCACCTCTACACGAACAAATGCAACAGTATATGGGTAGCTCTGATCCAACTCACAGAAAAGCTGCAATGATGGCTTTCGGTGTCTCTGTGGAAGGTTGTTCGGAATACATCAGACCTCACATGAATCAACTTTGGCCTTTCATCGAAAGTGGTCTTCAAGATTCCGAGGTTCTAGTCAGAAAGGCTGCTTGTGTAGCTTTGGGTTGTCTCTGTGAAATGTTGGATGATGAATGTGCTGCCAAACACGCTACTTTACTTCCAGTGAGTCGGTGATCGAAGTTGAATGTATGTCGATGAAAATGACTCTCGACTGACTCGATTCGACTTCTTTTCACGCTTATTTTTCCTTTCCAGATGATCATGAATCTCATCAACGACGAGAAGACCCAAAGAGCAGCCTGCACTGGTCTCGACTCTCTGCTCGAGGTCATGAACGAGGAGCAGATCTCTCAATATCTACCAGCTCTCATGGAACGTCTCTCTGGTCTTCTAGAAACTGCTCCAGTTCCAGTCAAGGCTACCGTCACTGGTGCTATCGGTAGTGCAGCTCATGCTTCCAAAGCCGCTTTCACTCCTTACTTCCAGCAAACCATGCAACGTATTCAACCTTTCCTTCTCTTGACTGGAGAAGGAGACGAGACGGATCTTCGTGGAATCACCATTGACACTGTTGGAACTTTTGCAGTTGCAGTTGGAGCAGAAGCTTTCAGACCTTACTTTGAAGACCTAATGAAGTTGGCTTTCAACGCTTTGGAATTACCAAACCCTAGATTGAGAGAATGTTCCTTCATCTTCTTTTCTACAATGTCAAGAGTCTTTGGTGAAGAATTCGGTCAATTCTTGGGAGTCGTGGTTCCGGAATTGATCAAATCTTGTCAACAATCCGAACATGATCCAGTTCCAGGTGCTCCAGGTGATGGAACTGTCAATGGTCATGCAGGAGAATTCGAGGTTGATGATGATGGTTACGTCGACATCGAGGAGATCAACGAATCTTTCTTGAACGTCAACTCTGCCATTGCCATCGAAAAGGAAGTCGCTGCTGATGCTTTGGGAGAAATCTTTATTCATACTAGACAAGCTTTCGTTCCTTTCTTGGAGAGTAGCGTCAAGGAATTGGTTCAAATGTTGGATCACTTCTACCAAGGAATTAGGAAATCTGCAGTCACTTCTCTTTTCGCTTGCATCAACACTTGCAACTCTCTTTCGAATCCTCAACCTTGGGAAAAGGGTGCTCTCGTTGTGAGTATTTTCGACTTTTCCAGTCTCGTAATCTCGACGAAAGATCTCGAGAAGCTTGTCACTTACCTTTTTTCACTTTTCTCTCTTCTTCTTCATTTCGTAGAAGGTTCCTCTTAACGCTGAAGTTCGTCAACTCGTTGACCACATCATTCCAGCCATCCTAGCAGCTTGGGAAAGTGAAGATGATCGGTGAGTCGAAGAAGGCAAGAATGACCTACGACACGAACCGGATCTCTCTCTCTTCCTGAACATCGATGACGAGAAACCTCAGTATCTCAGCTCACTATGACTCGCCGCTTTTGCGTGCTTGGATGAGAACTCACTGTTCCCTATTACCTGAGATTTCGACGAAGAGAGGGCCCCGATTCTCCCATGTCTCAAAATTATCAAGATCGGTCATACTGACAATCTTGACTTCTCTTCTTTCTCTTTTTCTCGAATCTTAAGTACCGCTGCTATCGAAATCTGCACTTCTCTTGCCGAATGTCTCAACAAGAACGGACCAGCTATCATTTCTCCTCGTGAGTGGTCTCTCGTCTTTGTCGAAAAGGTTCTGTTTCTTCGCGACTCTTGGACGCTGACCCTTATTCTTCGTTCTCTTGACTTGCCTTTTCCCCGTTCACGTTGGCATTTCTTCATGCTCGCAGATCATCAAGAAGCAGTCTGTCAAAACACGATTGCCGTTCTCGAAGGCCAATCTTATGCTCAAATGGACAACGACGCCGATGCAGAAGGAGCAGAGATTGAATCTTCAGAATACGAAACCGTCTTGATTTCTGGAGCTATGGATCTAGTTGGAGCCATGGCCACCACTCTAGGAGCTGATTTCGTCGAACCATTGAAACAATTCCTACCATTGATTGCCAAATTCTACGCTCCAACTCGTTCAGCAAGTGAAAGAGGAGCCGCCGTTGGATCCTTAGGAGAAATCATTACAGGAATGAAGGATTCAATCACTCCATTCACCAATGACATTTTATCAGTTTTATCAAGAGCTTTATCAGATGAAGATGTCACTGTCAGATCCAATGCAGCCTTTGCATCTGGAGTCTTGGTAGAGAATTCTTCCAATGATTTATCACCTCATTTCAATGCTTTATTAGCTGCTATGCAAAATTTATTCCAGAAAGGGAATGAAGAAAGTACTGAAACAAAGACTGCAAGAGACAATGCTTCTGGTTGTTTGGCAAGGTTAATCATGAAGAATTCAAATGCTGTTCCTATTGATCAAGCTTTACCAATCCTTTTCGGTGCAATGCCTTTGGAAGAAGACATGTTGGAATGGGTACCAATCTTGAGCTCTTTAATGTTCTTGATTCAATCTAGTAATCAAGTAGCTTTAAGTCATTTGGATACCATTTTACAACTTTTCGCTCATGCACTTGGTTTGGAAGAGGCTTTGGAGGGTGAATTTAGAGGTCAAACGGTGGCTTTTATTAGTGGTTTGAACGTTCAACATTCGGATAAGATTCAAGCTAATGGTCTTTCTCAATATTTGGTCTAAAGTTCAAAGGGAAAATGGTAGAAGAGAGGTGAAAGTTAAGGTCTCGGACGCTCTCTCTCCCTTCTCTTCTCCTAAGGGGAATCAAAAGCTTCAATAAACAATCTCGTTCTTTCTTTCGCCTTCAAAAGCATGGGTTAAAATCTTCTTTTCCTTCCAATTTTGCTTTCAATGTTTCGGTTTCGACTACATTTCTTCTTCATTTGGTCTCCTCCCTCTTCCTTTTCTCGAAAGCCAGAATTCTTCACGATCTTCTTTAGATGCCTTCTTTTTCTTCTTACTCTTTTACACTTTACTACTTATAAACAATACCCCTCTTGTTCAGAGACTGTCTTTTAATTGTCAAGATGGCCCTTTATTCAGGATTCTTCGTCTCTCCTCATCCCTTTTGTCTTCTGCTTTCTCTTGTTTGCGACTCCTCCCCAAAAGTACATGTTTTTTGATATTTTGATTGTTTAATTTCTAGAGTTTCGGATCAGAGTCACTTTGAATAGGATGATGATGTCGAGCTCAAACCAGACTAAAAGCAGCGAACGAAGATCTCGAAGATCTCTCTCCCTCTCCGTAACCTCAAAGGAGCGAGACTCTTTGTCAAGTGGAATTGGAATCGAGTAGCAGAGCTACAATCACAAACATCAACACCAATATCAACAGATAGCAACATCGATACTCAATAGAGAAGCAGGCAGGTCTCTCTCTCCTCTCTCTCTCTCTCCTCGTCCTCCCTCCTTTGCTCCCTTCTTCTACACTCTCTCTCTCTCTCTCTACCATGACTGAGATTCTCTCTTCCTACGTTCCAGGCACCAAAGCCTGGTTCCCAGACAAAGATCTAGGATGGATCTCTGCAACTCTGACCAAACAAATCTCGATCTCTCAAGAGACTGGCGAAGTCATCTTGGATTTCATCCTAGACGATGGAGGAGCAAGCAAGATAGTTAAAACCAACCTCAAGAAACTGGAAGGAAAAGGATCAGAAGAGGAATTACCTCCACTCAGAAATCCTCCTCTCTTGGAAGCGACTGATGACTTGACAAATCTCAGTTATCTAAACGAACCTGCAGGTGAGTACAAGGGGATGGGGATGCATGGGACAGCTTGGAGCGATTCACTGGAAACTCTTTATTTAGCATGCAATGGATTGCATATCAGATGTCTCATAATATCTATTTCAATCCAGTCAAGAAGGCATCTCTCGTTGCGGCGAGCTAACCCTCATCCCCATCCATCTCGTTCTAATCCCCTCTCTCTCCCTCTCTCTCTCCCTCTCTCTCTCCCTCTCTCTCTCCCTCTCAGTCCTTCACACCATTCTCAATCGTTACTCTCAAAGGCTCATCTATACCTATTCAGGAATAGTCTTGATTGCAGTCAATCCTTTCTTCTCTCTATCCCTCTACTCTCCAGAAATCATTCAAGCTTATTCTGGCAGGAGGAGGGGAGAATTGGAACCCCCATCTCTTCGCAATCGCAGAGGACGCTTACAGATGTATGATTAGGGATGGAAAGGATCAAACCGTCGTAGTCAGTGGTGAATCGTGAGTACGACTTTCTACTTTGAAATCCAAGATGGAGAGGCAAAAGGGAAGGGATTAGATTAGATTGCAATCCGAAAGGTAGAACGAGGCTAGGTGATGGCTGATTCGATTATTCAATCTCCATCTCCCCTTCTTCCAGTGGTGCTGGTAAGACTGTCTCTGCAAAGTACATTATGCGTTACTTTGCAACAGCCGAAGATCCAGAAAAGCCTGGTTCTAGACGAGCTCAAGGTCAAGCCAGTCAAGGAAAGGATTCAAGTGGGATGAGTGAGACTGAACAACAGATTCTGGCTACCAATCCAATCATGGAGGCCTTTGGTAATGCAAAGACTACCAGGAACGACAATTCCTCCAGATTTGGAAAGTACATCGAGGTGAGTGTTAGCAGAGAAGATACAGCTAAATCTTTGTCTTTTTCGAAGTAAGTACTCACACTCGCCCTGTTTGCTCTTCCTCTTTCGCATTTGACAGATTCTATTCGATGAAGGTCACGAGATTGTTGGAGCTAAGATGAGAACTGTGAGTCTCTATTTGGAAAGAAAGATCTTCTTCATTTCGTTCAACTTCCTAACTTTGCCCTTTCGCCTCCTTTTCGCTCTATCCAGTACCTTCTCGAACGATCACGTCTAGTCTATCAACCAGAGATTGAACGTAATTACCACATCTTCTATCAACTCTGTGCTGGAGCTCCATCTTCCGAACGTAAAGATTTAGGTTTAGAGGATGCTTCAAAATTCCATTTCCTAAACCAAGGTGGAATCGGAAAGCACCAAATTCCAGGAGTAGACGACGCTGAAGAATTCAAAGCTACTCAAAAAGCTCTCAGCACAGTTGGTGTTACTATCGAAACCCAATGGTCCATCTTCCGACTTTTAGCCGCTCTTTTACATTTAGGAAACGTAGAGATTGGAGCTTCGAGAAACGATGCAATGTTAGCCGACGATGAAAAGAGTCTCTTCGTAGCTGCTTCGATGTTAGGAATCAATGGATCTGAATTCAGGAAATGGACAGTCAAGAAGCAATTGATCACTAGAGGAGAAAAGATTGTCACCAATTTATCTCAAGCAGCTGCAATCGTAGTCAGAGATTCGGTCGCCAAATACGTCTATTCTTGTCTCTTCGATTGGTTGGTTGAACAAATGAACAAGAGTTTAGCTTTAGGATCAGTAGACGTCAAGACCACCATGATTGGAGTTTTGGATATTTATGGTTTCGAAAGATTCAAGGTCAACTCTTATGAACAGTTCTGCATCAATTACGCAAATGAAAGATTACAACATGAATTCAACAGACACGTTTTCAAATTGGAACAAGATGAATACGTAGCTGAACAGATTAATTGGACATTTATCGACTTCTCTGATAATCAACCTACGATTGATATGATTGAAGGAAAGTTGGGTATCTTATCATTATTGGATGAAGAATCTCGTTTACCTTCTGGAAGTGATTCTTCCTTTTTGACCAAACTCTACACTCAATTGGAACGTAAACCTGAATTCAAGAGTGCATTGAAAAGGCCTAGATTTGGTCAATCTGCATTTACAGTTTGTCATTATGCTTTGGATGTCACTTATGAAGCTGAAGGTTTCTTGGAGAAGAATAGAGACACTGTACCGGATGAACATTTGGCTCTGCTTTCTGGTACTACCAATCCTTTCTTGAAACAGGTCTTGGAAACTGCTTTGAATGTAGCCAAGGAACAAGCTGCAGGAGATGGAGAGAAAGCTGCTGCTGCTGCAGTCAATGGAACAGATGCTTCGGCCAAACCTGCTGCAACTCCTGCTCCTCGTAAGGTCGGAGGAGGTGGAATGGTCAAGAAACCAACTCTAGGTTCTCAATTCAAACAATCCTTGATTCGATTGATGGATACCATTGAAAGTACCAACGTTCATTATATTAGATGTATCAAACCAAACGAAGCTAAGAAGGCTTGGGAAGTGGAACCTCAAAACGTCTTGGGGCAATTGAGAGCTTGTGGTGTCTTGGAAACCATCAAGATCAGTTGTGCTGGTTATCCAAGTAGGTGGACCTTTGCCGATTTCGCTGATAGATACTATATGCTGGGTGAGTAGTTGACGTTTCGCTTTGAGAGATTCGACAAAGAATCTGCCTCTTATCTTTCGTTCTCGACTGACCGATTGAATTCTTTCTCTCTCTCCTCGTTTCTCTTTCGATAGTCAACTCTAAGAGCTGGGATATGTCTAGTATGGACAAGGTGCGAAACCTTGCCACCTTTATTCTCAAATCGACGATTCAAGACGAAGACAAGTATCAGATCGGTCTTTCCAAGATCTTTTTCAGAGCTGGAATGTTGGCTCAATTCGAACAGAAGCGTTCCGATAGGCTCAACGCTCTCACCACTCTCATCCAGAAGAACTTACGTCGTCACATTCATCAGAAGAGGTATCAACGTATGCGTACCGACACTGTCAAGGTTCAATCTTGGTGGAGAATGGTTTCGGCTCAGAAGAGAGTCGCCAATCTTCGTCGTGAGACGATCGCTACTCAACTTCAAGTCGCCGCTCGTGGATGGTTGGCACGTCAACACTTCAAGAACACCACTGCCTCGATCGTCAAGATTCAAAGCATGGTTCGTGGAAGAGCCATCCGAGCCACCTTCCTCACTCAGAAGACTGCTTTCGCTGCTACTCGACTACAAACTCTCCTTCGTGGAGTTTTGGCTCGTCGTGAGTATGCTACCAGCCGCAAAGGGATCATCCATCTTCAATCCTGTTATCGTCGTCGTCTGGCAAAGAAGGAACTCTTGGCTCGTAAGAGTGAAGCCAAGTCGGTCACTCACTTCAAGGAGGTCTCTTACAAACTCGAGAACAAGGTCGTCGAACTCACGCAGAACCTCCAGAAGAGAGTCAGAGAATCCAAGGAACTCCAATCAAAGATCAAGGCTTTGGAAGGTCAAGTCAAGGTCTGGCAAGGAAAGCACGAGGATCTAGACACTCGTTCTCGAAGTCTTCAAGCCGAAGTCGACAAACCTTCAGTGCCAGTCTCGGAATTTGAAGCCATCGTTGCTGAGAAGAAGGAAGCAGACGCCAAGTATAGTCAGGCCGTCAAACGTATCGCCGATTGCGAGTCCCAAATCGATCAACTCAGTGACGAAGTCAAGAGGCAGGCGGAAGAGTTGGAAGCTCGTGACGAAGCCATCATGGGTCAGAACAAGACTTCGGAGGAGGATATGGCTGCCATGGCTTCTCTTCGTTCGGAAATCTCTGCTTTGAGAGAACAACTCAACAGAGCCAACGCTCTCAATACCCTTCAGAAGAATTCACAACGTATCGAAAACGCTGCTCCTCCAGTCTTCAACATGTCGACTGGAAAGGAGAATGGATACTCTGCTGGAGCAGGAGGTGGAGCTGCTCCTACCAAACGTAGACCTCGACGTCATTCCGAAACTGGTCCTTGGAACGATCAACCAACTCCAAGAGATGCAGAGGAGGAAGAGATGTTTGCTGCCAAACGAAGTGCTGCCAATGCTAACAGACACGTTTCTGTAGCTTTCGGTGGTGATGGTCAAATGATGCAAGGTCTTCAACGGGGTGGGTATGGAGACGATTACGACGATGACGATCCTTCGGAAGAGATCATGAAGATTCTTCAAAATGAAGAACAGTTGGACGAAGACGTTCTAGATGGTCTCATTCGATTCCTCAAGGTTCCAGCTCCAAGTCTTCAGAATCCACCTTCTCCAAAAGAAGTCCTATTCCCAGCTCATCTCATTTCCCTCGTCACAAACGAGATGTGGAAGTACGGAATGGTCAGAGATAGTGAAAGATTCTTGGCAAACGTCATGCAAACCATTCAACAACACGTCATGAATTTCCAAAATGATGATGCTATCACTCCTGGAATCTTTTGGTTATCAAACGTTCACGAGATTCTCTCTTTCGTTTGTATCGCCGAAAGTGATATGCTTCAAGGAATTGGACCTGGAGTGGATGGAGCTGCTCAACCTTTCGAATGGGGAGATTACGAAAGATTGGTCACTATGGTCAAGCATGATTTGGATAGTTTGGAATATAACATTTATCATACTTGGATGCAAGAAGCTAAGAAACGTCTTCATAGAATGGTCATTCCTGCTTTGGTAGAGAGTCAATCTTTGCCTGGTTTCGTCACTAGTGATTCTGGAGGTCGATTGTTTAATAGAATCATTGGTGCCTCTACTCCTCAATTCTCAATGGACGACATTCTAGGTGTTCTCAATAAAGTTTGGAAGAGTTTGAAATCTTATTACGTCGAACCTTCGGTTACTGGACAGGTTATCACTGAATTGTTGAAGTTGATTGGGGTCACTTCCTTCAATGATTTACTCATGAGACGTAACTTCTGCTCTTGGAAGAGAGGTGAGTATCTATTGAGTCGTTGATCAATGCCATTTTTCCGTTTCTGATCAGTCTTATCCTGTCTCTATTTCTTCCTTCACAGCGATGCAAATCCAATACAACATCACTCGTATCGAAGAGTGGTGTAAATCTCACGATATGCCAGAAGGAACCCTTCAACTTGAACATCTGATGCAAGCAACGAAGCTGCTTCAACTCAAGAAAGCTACTCTTAACGATATTGACATTATTTATGACGTTTGTTGGATGTTGACTCCAACTCAGATTCAGAAGCTCATCAGTCATTATTACGTGGCTGATTACGAGGTGAGTTCGAAAGCTAGCCAAGGTTACATCTCTTACCTTTCTCTCGTTTATCAATTGATCTGACTCTCTGACTTTGCTCTCCCTCTCTCTCTTTGGTCTTTCCCAATTCCCGTGTTGTCGATTTGCAGAACCCAATTTCGCCAGAGATTCTCAAGGCAGTCGCAGCCAGAGTCGTTCCGAACGATCGAAACGATCACCTCTTACTTCCACCAGAAGTGGACGAAGCTGGTCCTTACGAACTACCGGTTCCTCGTGAAGTAACAGGTAAGTGCAACATGAATGAAGAAGAGGAGGCATGAGTCGAGATGAGAAGGTTTCACGACTCGAAGTCTGATTTTGTCTCTCTCTCTCTCTTTCTGCCTTTCGTCTGAATTCTTCTTTTGACAGGTATCGAAACTTATTGTCCAGCCTACATCAATGTTCCTGGAATCAGGAGACTTGCAAGTCGTGTAGCTTAGAGAGATTTCAGGTTAGATTTGGGGAAAAGATTAGACTTATCGAGGTACTTTGTATATCATATTTGTTTTGGTCAATCACGATCTAGCGAACCCTTTCTCTCGCGCCGTGTGAAGAGGATCCTATGTGTCTCTTGTCTCTTCTCTAGTCTGTCGTGAAAGTCGAGAGAAGAAGATGAGTTCATGACGCTTCGGAGACTTTCTTTGAGAGGAAGGGAGAAGGTATAGATGTAGAAGCCAACGAGAAGACGGAATCTTCATGATTCGGAACAACCTCTCCCGTCGTTTCGTCTTTGTGTCTTCACTCTAATTGCATCAACATTTGTAAACAGTAATCATTCATAATTCCAAGACATAGATTATAGAATTGACTATTGAACCTTCGAGCAAGTGACTAGAAAGCCTCAAAAGTGAGGTGGACAAGCTCTTTCGACATCAACAAGACGATAATGAAATCGCGCTTTGTTTGCTCTACAAAGATCCACAATCACTATTCCAAGCTTTCTTCAAAGTATTACCATTTTGAGATCCCAGTTTGATCAAATCCTTCAGAATCTTACTACCTTCTCCCTTCCGTTTCTCGACTTCGATCTCCTTCCCTTCGACATCGAAATGTCAACCTCTGCATTCTCTTTGCATTTTGTTCTCTAAAGTTCCGTCATACCGCTTTCTGATTTCGAGATTGTCTCAGAGAGCACTTCGTTGAAGGCGGTCTCGTCGGACGGAACGAAGGTCGGTGGGCAGTCTTCCTTCACGCTTCACGGGGATAATGCTGTTTGCTCTCCTCTGCGAATCTCGTCAATTTTTTTTATCTGACTTTTCTTTATCTCCTTTTTTTTGCAGAGATTCCGCACGTAAGAAAAGACAAGGCGCGAGTCGGGCTTCGGCGATTTTACTCTGCTGGCCCTATAAATACAAAGGCAAAAATTCAATCTTTCTCCCTCTTTTCCCTCATCTTCTCATCCTCCAAATCATCAAAAAGTCTTTACCATGTTCTCAACATCCAAGAACGTCGTCATCGTAGGAGCAGGAGGAGGTGCAATGGTAGCCAGAGACCTCTCCAAATCTCTTCCAAAGGAGTATTCCGTCATTCTCATCGATGCTTTGAAGGTCGCCTTCCATCAAGTTTCTTCTCTCAGATCCTCAGTCGTTTCAGGTCACGAAACCAAATCAATCCATGATCTATCGGATTTCTTCCCTAAAGATTCGAACCACAAAGTCATCAATGCAAGAGCTATCGAAATCAAAGACGGTGCCGTCGGGTTGGACAGAGAAGTGGAAGGCTTCGGAAACAAAGTCGACTACAAGTATCTCATCGTTGCAACTGGATCTACTTATGCTTATCCAGCCTCTGCAAAGGGTACCTCTCAGGAAGAGATTGTAGAGAACTTCAAAAAGACTCAGGGAGAAGTCAAAGATGCTGAACACATCTTGATCGTCGGAGGTTAGTTTTCCTGTTTCCATAGTCTCGAAGTCGTTTCGCTTTGAGTTACCGACCCTTCGTTGACTCTATATCCCTCTCTTCTTTACTTTAAAAGGAGGACCAGTCGGTGTCGAATTCGCAGGAGAAGTAAAAGAAGTCTACCCAACGAAGAAGGTCACTCTTCTATCTGCATCGAACTTTTTGATCAACTCCGAAATGACTTCGTTATCATCCAAACTCCAATCTCAATTGAAATCCAAAGGAGTTGACGTCCATCTTTCTTCCAGAATAGACGTTTCAAGCCTATCTCCAGGTCCATTATCAGAACCCAGAGACTTCGATCTACCAAACGGAGAAACCATCAAAAACGTCGATTTCCTATTACTAGCAACCGGTTCCAAGCCAAATGTCTCTCTAATCAAGGATTCGGATCCAAATGCCATTGTTGAACAAAATGGAGTCGAGATTGCTAAAGTCGATAAAGAGTTGAGATTGGTTTCTGATAATCTGAAGGGAGTTTTCGTGATTGGGGACGCCTCGGGAGGGAAAACTGCTATGAACTTGCTACAACAAGCTCCTGTTACAGCTACTAACATTGCTGCCTTGGTCAAGAATGAGAATGCTAACTTGAAGCAGTGGAAACCTATGGAGGGAATCATCGTCGTTCCCATTGGACCAAAAGGTGAGTTTGAATAGAAGTTGAAAGCTTCTCGATCTTGTTCTAATATGCTCTTCCTTTGCTTTTATCCCTTTCTACGCACCGCAGGCGGTGCTGGTCATATCCCAGGCTCGAGATACATCGGAGCTTTGTGAGTAGCGAGGTTCAGCTTTCCGAGTCTTCTTTCACTTTGGAAACCACAATCTTTTCTCTTCCTGCACAGCTTCTCACACATCCTCTTTCTCTTTTTCTCTCGCCTTTTCTTTATTCAGGGGCGGCTGGTTCGTCGGAATGGTCAAAGGAAAAGACCTCTTCACTACTCAATGGCACAAGACTTACGTCGCTTAAGTACATATTAGGCTCTGTCTCTCGAACGTATTTTAAGACCTATTGATCTTTCTTCTCCATTTAACGAATATGTCTTTCTATTTCCCAATAATTGAATGTCTCGACGTCACCCATAATTCAACTTTGTCTTTTTACTATCTAGAATCAAACGGTCTTTTTGTCTGACAGACAGCCCTCCGTTAGAATTTCTTGTGGCTCGAGAGTAAAGTCTGTTGCAGGATTTGACAGGCTTGATTGTTATTTCTCCTTTTGCTCTTCTGAAGCGAGAAAGAGTATCAAGTCATAGAGAGGTGAGCTCGAAGAGGAGGCGAGCTGCTGCAAGAAAGACGAAGATTCTTCTCATCAGCGCTGCTGCTGAGTTGCTCTTAAACCATAACATCAAATTTCGAAGTTGAAGTTGAAGCCATCAATTGACCTTTGAGACATCAAGAACCTCTTTCAATCCACGTAGAACTCCAAAACAGAACTGCAATCCTTGCACAGCAAGAAGAACCTTTTGAATCATGGTAAGTATCATATCAGTCGAACTGCAAGAGTCTATTCGCAGACTATACTCGCTACTATACGTTTGGATTCACAAGCAATACAATCATCCATCCAGCTTGAACAAACACTTGATCTTTGAATCGCTCAGCGCTGGGATGCAATGCATGGATGGATGGAAGTTATGGTTGGTGGATAATGATTCTCTTCTGCTTCTGACCTCGCCTTTATCTCTCTCTCTCTACCCAATCTCTCTATCTGTCTCTTCGATTTGTTTCTTTTAGCCTTCAGCCAAAGGAGGAAGTGGAAAGATGTTGTCGCTCATCAACTACAGGTTGAGAGTGACTCTGAGTGATGGAAGACAGATCATTGGTCAACTTTTGGCTTTCGATGCTCACATGAACGTCGTATTGAGCGAATGTAAGTAGTCGGAAATCATACAGAGGATCTAAATGACTATTTCCGAAATGATTCAAGATAGAATGAAATGATTAGCATAGATCTAAAGCTCAACCTTCCTCCCTCTCTGCCTTCCTTCTCCCACAATCTCACAGCTGAAGAGTTCCGTCGATTAAAGCGATCAAAGAAATCAAAGACTGGTTCAAAGGGAACGTCGGGTGGGGATGGAGATGAAGAGGAAGTCACAGTTCCAGAACCTGAGCAGAAGAGGACTCTGGGATTGATCATTCTAAGAGGGGAGAGCATCGTCTCTTTGAGCGTGGAAGCGCCTCCTCCTCAGGTAAAGGAGAAACCAAGCCAGGTGAGTAAATTGTCATACGTTCATGAGGTGCTTTAGACTTGAGGGGAAGAAAAGGAAGGAGAAGACGTGGAGAAGATGGAGAGATGAGAGAGGAAGGAATTCATTCCAAAAGACTTCGGATTCTTCAAGACTTGAATGCAAGATCCTCAAATCCCGGAGCCGCAAGCAAACAACTCTAGTCAGCTTCTTCTAATGATGATCCAAAAAAACTCAAAAGCATGTATTAGAGCCGTGTTGAGAGAGAGTTGGATCTCATCTCTTTCGAGAGAGAAGGATCTTGGCTCTCTTCAACAATGGCATGCAGTTCTATTCACTGAAAAACTAGAAGCTAGGTGGGAAAATAAGCGACGGGTGAGAGGATTTTCTGTCGTTCCTTGGAATGGAAGCGGATCGGAACTGTGGATTTAGAGTTTTGAAGGGCATACATCCAAACTTCGAACTTCTTTCTGAGATCTTTTGAGAAGACTCCAGGAATTGACCTTTTTCCCTTCCTTTCTCTCGTCACTTCTTTCACTCCAAAAGCTGGTTGCAGGACCTGGAAGAGGAGCACCAGCAGGAAGAGGAATGGGTTTGACTGCTCCTCCTCCTGGAGCTTCGATGGCTGGAAGACCAATGAGTTATCCAACTGGTCCTCCTCCTGGTTTTAGACCTCCAGGAATGCCAGGGGGACCTCCGATGGGAATGCCTCCTCCTGGAATGGCTTACGGTCGTCCTCCTCCAGGTTTCGGTGGTTTCCCTCCAAGACCTCCTCAATAAATGCCTGAATGAAAAGGATATGGGGATGATGCGACTCTTGTCTTTCCCCTTACTCTTCATCACTTCGAATCGGTTCTCTTTGTTATTATACTTCTCTTCTTTGTTCTTCCGCGTTCCTCTTCTTTGCCTCTCAAAACATCATGTAATTTCTATAAAAAAAACCTGACCCATAAAGGTCGAATCTCAATTCGAATGAAAAGGAAAATGAATGATGAAATGACGAGTATGATTTCAGATAGGATCTGCTTCAGAAAAAATCGTGTATGGTGGTGGTATACAAATAGAGAGAGAGAGATCAAGAAACACCGACAAAGGTACGGATATACAAAGACTTTTGACTGCTGAGTGACATTTGAGAACCAATAGACCCTTTACGAAAATGAGAGACTTGCGAAAGAGAACGTATTAGTAAAGGAGAGAGTATGAGGATATGAGATAAGAGAAAAGAGAAAAGAGACATCGGGGGAGGGGAGTAGGATGATCAATGAATAAACCAGTATTTGAAACGTCGCTCGATATATACTTGAATGTATGAAAATCTAAAGACTTCCAATTGAACTTGAACCCTTGAAAAAAGAAGAATACTTGTTTGATTCCGAGAGACTTTTGTCAGATTTCGAAACTTGACGTTGAGTTACTTTAAGATTCTTGAAGGCAGACCATCTTCTAATCAGGTAGGAGTTCTGCCTTCAGATTCTTGAAGAGTTGGAGAAGAATCGCCTGGAAGAAAAGCAGGAGAACTTAATCTGTGTAGGAGTAGTTTCCTACGAGCCAAAGCAGAAGAAGGTCTTATAGTGGCTTGTCCATTCTGTTCATTCGATTCCTCCAAGATGGTTTGAGAAGAATTCAGCTGATCGGAATCGAAGATCTTGGCAGCTTCCAATTCGTCAGCTACTTGATCAGCGAAGAGTTCTTTGTCGAATTTGGCCAGAACTGGAGGTTCATCTGAAGAAAAAGAACCTCTAGAACTCTGACCTGAACTTGAAGAAACCTTTAAACCGCCATTCCTGTGATCGAAGAATCCATTCTTCATTCGTAATGAGCCTCTTGTTTGAGCAGCTAGTAGGATTGCGAAATTCTCCGAATTGGAAATCGAGGCTGAAGAACTGTTTCCGTTTTCCACCTCCAACAGTTCTTCATCTAAAGAAGTCGATGGCTTGATACTAAGAATCGTTGAGTTGGTAGTGTCGAAATAAGCTCTCTCTCCTTCGATAGATGTTGGTGGTAAAGGTGGGAAGATTAATTTCCCGAAGGAGTTGATCTTCTCAACGCTCCCTTCAGCTAGGAAAGCTTCCTTAGAAAGTGGAAGGATAAAGTCGGACAAATCTTGAAATCTGACTGGCTTTGCGATCAATCCAGAGAATCCATTTTGATGATAAGTAGCGCTAGCTGTGAAATCAATTAGAAAGAAGAGGGATATGTCGATAGAGAGTCAGAGTCTGAGAGAACGGGATTCAGAAATCCTGTCTTCTAATTCGACATCCTATTAAGATCTCACCTTCTGCTGCATTGCAAGTGGTGACCGCTACTATGTGAGCTTCACGGTTTACAGAAATGATTCCTGATTCACCAGCTCGAATCCTCTTGCAGCATTCCAGGCCCGAGAGGAATGGCATCTGGAGAACGTGATGTCAGAGGGAGAGGGAAGATCGATCAGCCTATTGCAATCTGATGGGCAAGTCGAAAGATCTATCAAAGCCATCTTCTCATATCAAATCTCACCTGTATGTCCATAAAGATCACATCGAACACTTGATATCTGAGCTGTTGAAGAGCCTTGAGACCGGAATCGACGGCGATTGGAGCATGAGCAAGAAAGCTGCCAAATCTTCTGTTCAAAAGAGTGTTGAGAATCTTGAGATTAATCAAATTATCGTCTACTAGGAGTACTCTAAGATTTTTGAGGCTCTTGAATGGAGAAGATGGTCTTATCGTCGGATTGAAGAGAGCAGTGGATGATTTGGACAAACTATTGACGATGTAAGAAGACGAGCGGTTTGAGGATGAGGGCTTTGAATCTTGATGAGGATTCATAGGATGAAGATGAGTTTGATGATGATTTGAAACGCCAACAGACGTCATCTTTTGATGTTGTATTGCTGAAATAGATGGGGATCAAAAGAGTGGCAGATTCTCTGTTGCTCGATACTTCCCGCCTGCCTCTGAGCTGTTTCCGACTACGAGAAGAGAATCCAGAACAGAATGAGTAGCTAACAAACTAGCTGAAATGAAGAGGAGAAGTAGGAGTGCAGCTGGTCATGAAGAACGAGAGGAAAATCTTGAAAATTTGAAGAAAAGATGAAACGGTGGAAGGTTCTTGTGCAGCGAAGTTTCTGGATGTTGCTGAGATCTCTAGAGAGTGTAGATATCTTGTTTCTTTAATGAAAGAAAAGGTGATTTGAGAAAGATGGAAAGGAGTGAAGAAAATAAGTCGGATGTTTTGGAATGACAAAGCAATCTGGCTGGGTTCGAGTCTAGACCCATCCCTCGGCGTTTAGTGAGAGGCTGGACAGATTTGCTGGAGAGATTAGAGGAGATGGTATCGTTTATCTCTAAAAACTTGTCGCAGAAGCAATCATGCTTTTTTGAGTCAAGAAATGCAGCTTTTCTCGAGAGGGGCGTTTTGTTTGCCAGTTTGTGCGTAGTGTCTCGTGTCTCACGTCTCAACTTTGCTCGTCTTCTTCATTTATTTTCCGACTTCCAATCTCCCTCTGTCAAAGGGTGCAATTTGAAAGTAGAGACTCAATTCAGACCAGAATTGATTCTCAAATCAAGCGGAATACGAAAGGAGGACGTTTTTGCACCGACCGTGTCGACAAGATGCTAACCACCTGCTTCAGACGTCTCTGCTATACCATAGGACATGGCACTTCGTACAAGGATATAAAGAAAGGAAGCTTAATTAAGTTCTGAAAAGTGAGCAACTCAAACTTTTCTCAGCCCGTCTCACTAGGCACTTCGTGCTCTCTCTCTCTCTCTTCTCTTCTCGCTCTTCGAGACCTCAGCTAATCACTCGTCAGTCTTCAGTCTTCCACTCTCTGACGCTCTCTCAACAAGTTTTCTATCAGATGCCTAGCTACGAAGGAACAGTCTCGATTACAAAGGAGGTCGGACCATGCGGATACAGCCCAAGCGAAGCTCCTGCCGTAGTCTTCACGATGATCTTTTCAGCCCTCACCATCGCTCATTTCTTTCAAACGATTCGGACGAGGTATTGGTTTATGTTGGCTGTCGTATTCGGAGTTTTGTGCGAGACAATCGGCAGTGGATTAAGAATCTACGGCTCCTTCCATCCAACTGTGATTGCTCCGTACATCGCTCAGCAAGTGAGTCTGAATCGTGAAGGAGTCCTTCAAAACCCATCTAGACATTCAAGGCTAACCTCATCTTCTTCTTTGTCACCACCTGATGCAGGTCATCATCGTTATCACCCCAGTCTTTTTCGCTGCCATCCACTTCACTCTATTGGGTAAAGTCCTTTCGATCTTCGGGGACAGATACGCTCTCATCAAACCAAATCTAATTGTGCCCTGCTTTGTTTCATGGGACCTCGTGAGCTTGATTATTCAAGGACTCGGCTCTGGCAAAGTAGCCGTCGGTGAGATCAATTCTGATGTCGCTTCAGTTACGGCAGGAGGGAAAATAGTAGTTGGTGGTGCGTTCAAAATCGCCTCTTCCACTTGAGACTTTCTCACTTGAAAACCTCTCTGGGCAGAGTCTCGTCTGACCTCCTTCTCGATTCTCTGTCTCTATTTCAGCTCTTTCCTTCTCTAAAGGACTGATCGTTCAACTCCTGGCTTATCTCGTGGCCAATATTGTCGCCATCGTGTTCTTCTTCAGAGTCAAAAGAGATCCACCTCAACATCCTGACTGGACACATCGTACAAAGGTCTACCTTCTGATGACCTTCCTATCTGCTTTTTTCATATTAGGAAGGACCATCTTTAGAGTCATAGAACTCGTTCCAGGTCGGATTTGTAAGATCTCAGAAACCGAGGTGAGTTATGCAAAGATGCCTTGTACTGCCTAGATACTGATCTCTGACTCTCTTTTCTTTTCCCAGTGGACCTTGTTGGCTTTCGACAGTACCTTTGTTGCCATAGCAGTGCTGATCTTGGCTGTCTATCATCCTTCCACCTATCTTTCGACTTCCAACTTGGACGGAAGTGAGGTCGACGAGGAGAATCTCGAAAGAGTTCAAATGGCTCAGACTCGATCCCCTCGAAACCCAAGGGTCGACTTACCTACTCCGAAAGTTTTCTCGAGAAAGATGTAAAGAAGCGAAGAAAATGAATTGGATGTTTTGAATGACAAAGCAATTCAAGTCTGGACTCAGCGTTAGTTCAGACCTCTCGCTGGAGAGATTTGCTCTCAGAAGAGGTGGCATCGTGAATCTTTAAAAACTTGTCGCAATACCAGCTATGCTGTTTGAATCAAGAAATGCAGTTTTTCTCTCGAGAGGCGCGTTTTGTTTGCCTTGGATAGATGCATGTCTACTGTTCATCTTTGCTCGACTTCTTCGTTTCTTTTTCTAATTCCAAGCTCGTTCTGTCCAAGGATGAAAGTAAGAACCGAAGTAAGCCCCGAATTGCCTCTCAAATTGCAAGCGGAACTACGAACAATTCTTACTAGGGAGAACAGCTTTGCACCGCTGTGGCAACACCAGGCCTCAGTCCAAAGGAAAGTTGCAGTGGAACTGGTTCAGACGTCTCTCCTATGGCAAATGACATGGCACTTCGTAAAAGTATATAAAGGAAGAAAATATCTTGAATCACTGAAAAGAGAATCCAGACAATTCCTACCTATCTCATTAGTGACTTCGCGCTCTCTCTTTCCTTCTCCTTTCAAGTTCTCAACTCATCTCCGAGACTTCAGTAATTCGCTCTTCGATCTGCAGTCTCCCACTCTCTAAATCTTCTCAAACAGAATGACCAGTCAAGAAGGAGCAATCTCCTTTATAAAAGAGTTTGGGCCTTATGGTTACGTGCCATCTCAAGTCGGAGCTGCTATCTTCACTTCCATTTTTGGTTTACTCTTCATCGCTCATACCTTTCTAGGCCTCAAGAGAGCACCAAAATTCATGTTGATAGTGGCTTTAGGAGCTCTATGTGAATGTACAGGCAACGGAATACGAATCTACGGCCACTATCATCCAGCAGTCGTCGACCCTTATATTGCTCAACAGGTGAGTGGACAAGATAATACCACAGAATGCGATTGGATCGGAAAATTCTGAACAAGTCTTTTTTCGTTTTTCCTCAGGTACTCCTCGTCGTCACTCCCGTCTTTTTCGCGGCTTGCCATTTCACCATCTTGGGTCGAGTCCTATCCAGCTTTGGTGACAAATACGCTCTGGTCAAACCAAAGGCAATCGTCCCAGTTTTCGTAACTGTCGACGTTATCAGCTTGATCATTCAAGGTACAGGATCCGGAATCGCAGCCGTAGCTGAGATTAATGGAGAAGACGTCACTTCGGGAGGAAATATAGTCGTCGCAGGTCTCGCGATACAGCTCGCAGCCTACGCTGCAGCAAACGTATTAGCTGTCGTATTCTTTCTAAGAACTCGTAAGAGTCCACCTCAACATCCAGGCTGGAATCATCGTACCAAAGTTGGCTTGATGGCTGCTTGGTTTTCAGCTTTGTTCATTTTGCTAAGGAGCATATATCGTACTGCAGAGCTAGCTGAAGGTTGGATCGGTGTCATCTCAACAACCGAGGTGAGTTAGTCAGCTCATGACAAGAAGAGATTGACTTGGACTACGTGGGAACGAGATACTGAACTCTGGCTCTCTTTTCTTTTCCCAGTGGACCTTGTTGGCTTTCGACAGTACCTTTGTTGCCATAGCAGTGTTAATCTTGGCTGTCTACCATCCTTCCATCTATCTTTCGGCTTCCAACTTGGACGGAGGTGAGGTCGACGAGGAGAATCTCAAGGGATATCAAATGGCTGAGCCTCGATCCCCTCAAAACACGAGCGTCGACTTACCTACTCCGAAAAGTCACACTCTTTCTCTTTCTGTGTCTCATTAGATGTGTTCGTTTCTTTTTCAGCTTAGAGCTCAAGCGCTTGAGCAATCCATTGTAAATATTTGTAGAGAGACGCCCGTAATGTACAGTCAGTCGCGTATGTGAGCTTTGAGATCTGAGAGATCATGGTCAGACGAAGAGATTTTAGAGAGAGCTCGTCACTGGCTCTTTTCGGCACGCTCTTCTCTGGGAAGACTCGGTTTTGACTGAACTAGACTGATAAGAACCATCTAGGCCTTGATAATTACTGGGAGACGTTGGCTGGTGGCTCATTGTCCCCTGGGAGATCGCGGGAGATCCCTGACAAGTCTAGAGAGAGCGTGGGAGAAAGCTCGCCAGTGACTCTTCCCGACACGCTCTTCTCTGAAAAGACCCATTTCGGATCGATATTCACCATTTCAAACTATTTGAGCGTTGGACACTCCTAGGAGACCTCGGCTTTACAATGCTGCCCGATTTGCTTCTCTCGTCAACACTCTCTTTGTTCGAGCCTCGCTAGCTCTTCTTTTCTGACTCGAGCACTCTTCCACTCTCCTCTTTCCATTCTTTTCTACTGTGATTCCTCCTCTGCATTCTTCTCTGATCACCCTTACAGTATACACCACCTCGAGAGCCATCCTTTCCGACGCTGCTTCTCTGGTTCACTCACAACTGACTTTTTGACCGCCACTCTTTCGACTTGGGGATATGGCTACGCTTAACATCTTCAGGCTGGAAGTTATGGATCCTACTTTGGAAAGATGCTCTTTGAAAACTTCCCAAAGAACTACTCTCAAGCAAACTCGGTCTGGGTGTGTGATACAAACAAACTGATCGCCATCTGGCAGAGAAGCTCAAAGTCAAACGTTACCTTCCTCTGACTGCTGAAAATTCAAACAAAGAAGACTAGGAGACAGAATACCCATTCTACACTCATGGAACAGCGAAGGTAATTTGAATCCGAACAGCATTTGACGAAGGCTTCACGGCTGGGAAAACCATGTATTGCTCGACATGAAGACCAGGTCCTGGGAAATCTCCTCGTCTGATTTCCGTGAAGTGAGAAGAGATGAAAGATGCGAGTAAGTAAGTGAACTATAAGTTTGATTAACGCTGTGGCTTGTGTAACTACTCACCGGCTTCGCCAGGTCTCACTTTAGACAACTCGATTCTCCCACTGGTGAAGAATTCTTGGCTTTCGAGTTCCTTCCTCCTCTTGGTCCACAAAGGTCTTTGTGAAGTAGGAAGAGCCAGAACTCCACGGCTATCAAATGGAAATTCCGGTATCACCACCTTCTTCAACCGAAGTAAAGGTAAAGAAGAACCCATCCTATCTCTCAAAACCTCTGCTAAGAAAAGATCTTCTTCGGATACAGCTTCATCTCGAGAAGCCATATAATAGGCGAAAATAAAAGTCTCTAAACTACTCGGTAGACTTGGTTTGACGTATAGAAGCTCTGTGACGAGTGATCCATTTCCTGATAGAACTTTTAAATTTTGAAGGTTGGAGTAATCAAATGACTCGAGTGAGCGTGAAGGGATAATGTCGAATAGTCTCAGGTGTTCTAGAGAGATAAAAGAGTTGCTTAGAGCTTTCAAACATAAATTGTTAACCGACCACATCTCATTACGTTCATCACCTGGACTTGAGTGAGAATCGTGGGGCTTCTGTAACTCTAAGCACTTGAGCTTGTTTGTGGCTCTTAATAAATTTGTGATTGTCTCGGTCTTTTGATGACCAAATCCCCCATCATCTTGCTCCGTTACTTTCCACCAAGTCTTAGGATCAGTGGTGTCACAATCGAATCGAAAATCCAACGACAATTTGCGAACCTTTGAGAGAGAGTCGAACGTAGAGGCATACTCTGCTAAATACTTTGAATCGTGAACCGAGATAGCGAAACCTAATGAACATTCTTCCAAGCATTCACAGAACGTCAACAACCACAAAACATTCCTTCCACTTAAATCCTTATTGGTCTTTACCGCGTTGAAGAATGGAATGAATAACCTCTTGAGAGAATGTCTGAAACAGGGCAGTGGTACCATTCTACCATCAATCTCCTGTTGAAATCCTGGTTGAAGATGTACACAATTAAGGATAAGTTCCTCCAAATTCAACGCTTCTCTGTACATTGCTTGAGCCTTTGCAGATAAGCGATCTTCGTGGCTCTGGATTTCCTTGACGACACCATTGACAAACCCCTTGGTTACGTTGGTTATATCTTTCTGGAGATCCAAATCCGTCTTGGAGTCCTTCTTGACTTTCTTGGAGCTTTTCTTCTTCTTCATCGTCTGCTGAGGATGATCTTCTGACTTGCTGTTGGGCTTGAACATCTCGTTTATTTCCTCCTGAACTTTCTCAAATACCGTTTCCGTTAGTGGCCGAGATTTGAGACAACGGATGCTTTTGACTAGCTTTCCTAAATTCTTGTTGTCTAAAGCAAGAAGAAAGGAAGGGAACGTATTCAAGTCGACGGAGACGTTCTGGAGTAGGGCTTCGTGATAGAAAGATAGACTTTTGCAAGCCAGACCAGTGGCTCTGAGAGCTGAATCTCTTGAACTGAACAGAGAATCAGAGACATCTTTATCAGTAGGTTGTTGAGAAATAGAACAAGCAGATACATAATAGCTGCAGATCATATGAAGAGCAGATCTCGTTTCTCACCTTCTCGCTTCTGCTCGCTTCTTTTCGTTCCCTTTCCCGTCGTCTGCCCAACTTTGAATGTCCTTGATGATGACAGAAGCGACTTCCTGTGGTATCTTGTCTAGCCTAGGAGCTTCCTTGACGTCGAGATCGCTCATGACGAACGAAGAGGTTGTTGTTGTCGAACTGGAAGAAGTTGCAATCTTCTCTCCACCAAGACCATCAATCGAGAAATGGGAGCTGCCTCATCCAAAGAAGTGACAGCGACGCCGCCTCCATCCAAAGTAGAACAAGGAAAAGATGCTAAACAACCTTTGACTGTAAGTCATCAAGCAGCAGAATCCACTCTATCACTCGAGCAAGGACGGACACTCTCGGATTGAGTTGCGAGGATTGGGTGCGCTCCAAGGTTGAATGTATGCCTCTCAATCATCCAGAAGAGATGTATCAGGAGCTTAGATGTAAAGAATAAGCTCTATTGCTTCTTATCCCTTCTTCATTGGAAGTTGTGGCTTCGATCCTGACAGTATCACCTTCCAACCCTCTCTCCTTCTCCCATCTTCTCATCACAGCTCAATCGATCTCTACTAAATGAAATCCAATCAACTCAAACAGAATCCTCCACCGAACAATCCTCAACATCTCTACTTTCAGCTCCACGTCAATCTCAACTAGATTCCTCCATCAAGTCTCAAATCAAGTCTGAATTGAAAAAGTTACAAGAAAAGGAGGATTCCATCAGGAAATCCATCGAGTTGGCATTGGAAAAGGAAAGTTTGGATCAAAATAAGAAATCCATTTCCAAGAATGGTAATGCAGCTAGAGGTTCAAACGAATTAAAGGCGGAATTGGAAGAGTTGAAAAAGAAGGTAGAGAGGAATGCAGAGAATAGGAAAAAGATTGATGATAGGAAGGATATTGGTGAAGCTAGGAAAAAGGTGGAGAAATGCTATAGGTTAGTTTGATTTAGAACGAGTGCCGAATTGGAGGGTTCTTTGTGGAGGGAGAGACTTGACTTGAAATGAAGAGGTTGATTGTTGATTCTCTAGGTTTTGAAGATCCCATCTCTGGATGGCAATGGGAGGGATTCGACGTATTTAGATCTCGAGTGGAACTATCCAGACTACTCTGATTCCTTGCTCGCTGCAAAGTGGGAGAAGAGTTGGTCCTACGTCGTTACAGTCTTCATGATTTACTGATCGGTTCTTCTCCTAATCTTTCGTCTTTCATCTCCACCCCCTTCCTCCAAACAGAGAAAACCCAACCAGGACATTAGATTGTTGGAAAGAAGTTCAAGAGTTCAAGGCTGCAGTTGGATCTGCCGAGAAGGTGAGCAGAAAACAAAACCCTCATTCTTCAAGATTTGAGAATTTGGATAACGAAAACAGACTCGATGCTGCGTTTTCTCCAGAAAGAGAAAGAGGCGTCTCGCACTTCCTCAGCACGCAGGAGAAAGAAGGACTTTTATTTGCAATCAACTAGGTGGGGAAATCGATCTCTTGACGAACAGATTCTGACGAAAAGACTTTGCTATCGCCTTTTTCGCTCTCTATTTCCTTTCTTCAGGATTTCATCACGAGTCTGTCTACCTAGACATCCACGAGCTCTCTTTTAGGCTTTGGATATTGAGTCCTAAGCAGATGAATGAAATTGGGTGGAACCATTTGATGATCGAGAGGAAAAGAGAGAATCCAAGATTCGTCTTTTGTTATCTGATAATCCAATTGCCACTCTTATAGCATGAAATAGAAACGTTTCTCACTCTTTCCAATCTGAAGTGTTTCGAGATGGCATGTTTCTATGTACCACACTTCCGTTCTGAAGATGAGATCCGTCTTGGATGATTTCAAGATTGAAAGTCAGACATCTTGTACATCGAGTGGAGTAGACAAAGGAGAAGGAGAGAGAGAGGGGTCAAGAGAATCTGTCGAAACGCTTTCCTTGGAACGGCATGATGTGGAGATAGCAGGAACTTGAAATCTTTCCTTGATTCCGAAAGGAGAAGAGATTGGAGATCAGACTTGGGGGATAACAATTCCGTCATCTCTCGAAAGAGCCAAGAGCAAGGCGGTGAAGGAATGATTGTGGGAGAATTTCCTTTATAAGGTCATCTCTTTTTTCTCTTTTCTAAGATTCCTTTTTCTTCAATCTTTTTCTTTATCATCTCGACTCTCAAGAGAAAGGAAAAAGAAGATCGCAGCACACCAACGCCGACAGAGAGATAGAGTAGACTTCTACGCCTCCTTCTTGAACTTGAACCACAACCTGCAACTTCCTTAAATTCTTGAGCAGGTCCTCTCGGATACCCTATCCTACTCGTTCAATCTGCAATTAGGATTGCTTTACATTCATTCATTCAAACGGAGTCGTTCATTGCAAGCCGAAATCAGAGAAAGCAAGACTGGAATCTAGTTGAACATGCAACTCGTACGCCTTCATCTCTCGACGGCTCTTTTGGCAATCGTCTTCTCTTTCCTTTCCATTTCTAACAATGTCAATGGTAAGTTAAGATCTGATTCAGCTCATCATTCTATTCACTCAAAGAAGTGACAGACAGTCTGACGTCACTTTACTCCCTCTTGTTCTCCTTGTACAGCTTCAAGTGTCAAGCCACTCCCTCTAAAGAGATTCTCTCATCCTTCAGACATTTCATTCGATTTAATCACAACAGACGATCCAAATCCAAACTCAATCACATCACGGCATTCACATCACAAAAGATCATCTTCCTCTTCCTCTTTCTCTTCTCCCCCTTCAAATCCTCTACTCTTCTCTAACACAAAGAGGAAAAGGTCAAATCCAAATCAAGTCCTATCTTCAGATTCATTACGTCTTACTTTGAGAGCTTTCTCTCAGACTTTTCATCTACATCTTCAACCTAATTATGAACTATTACATCCAGATGGTACTACCGTCACTTATCATGAATTGGATCAACAGACTGGAGAGATTAGAGAAAGAAAGGAAATCCTCTATCAAGGAGATGTTAGAGCTTATCATGGTCTGGTACTTCATCCTGAATACTCATTGAGGAGATTGAATGAGGACAAGGCTGGCGTAAAGAGGGACATCTATGCTGGATTCGAAGAGGGCGTAGTGGGAAGAGCTGCAATGTGAGTTCAAAAAGGTTACTTTTCGACAACGTCAGGAGGCGATGGTTTTGATGGAAGACTGGCTTTCAAAGGGTGGAATATACCAGAAGCAAGAACATCTGAGCTCTCAGTCAAAGATCACTGGTATTCGAAGGTCATCATGATTCAAGAGTGGACCTTGTGCTCTTACTCCTTCCCTACTAACGCCTACCCCCCTTCTCCTTTTTACTACCCAACTCTCTCAGTCTCCTACATGATGACGGATCAGTATCTGGAAATCCATCTTTCGAAGGATCTTTCGATTGGCTTGGAAACGAGCATCAAATCCAGACCTCCAGAAACTACGAAGCAGTTCGACAGAGATTAGATGCCAAACCTGAAAGAAGATCTCTAGAGTCCAATCGATTATTAGTTCATAGATCTTCTGATTTGATGAATGAAGAACAAGCTAGATCTGCTGGAGTGGATCTCATCAATCGTTCCGATGACGAAGACGATGTTCGATTAGGTTGCTCAAGTGATTCAAAGGAATTCAACTTCAACAATCATTTGATCATGAGTGGGGAAAATAATGATGAATTCTCTTTCAGTCCTTTGAGTTTCTTCGTCGCTCGTAATCAATCCAAGTCAAGTGAGAATGTTTTGAGAAAACGATCTTCAACCAATTGGATGGAAATGTTCGACGGTTTATTCTCAAGAAGTGAATCCTCTTCAGAGATTGAATCCAGAGATCTTCATAGCGAAGAACTCTCAAAAAGAGAAGAAATCAATGAAGATGATTCTCGTTACGTCTATAGTTTACCAAATTACTTTTCGAAAAGACAAGGCGCTGGAGATGTCTTGGATGGTGGATCTTCAACCAATGATTCTTTCATCAATGACATTGGTTCAACTTCTGGTTGTCCTTCGACTTCAATGGTGGTTTACGTCGGAGTAGCCGCTGATTGTACCTATTCCGCTCTGAACTCTTCCACTGGTGGTACTAGAAGTCAAATCCTTCAAGACATGAATTCAGTCTCTAATCTCTACAGGTCAACCTTCAACGTCTCTATCGGAGTAGTTGATATGGACGTTAGAGATCCAACTTGTCCTTCTTCACCTTCTAGTGACGCTCCTTGGAACGTTGGATGTGATGGAAATTCCCCAAGTTTGGATCAAAGATTGAGTGACTTCAGTTCGTGGAGAGGTAATAGAGATGCAAACGGTACTGGGCTTTGGCATCTGTTGACCACTTGTAATAGTGGAAGTGAAGTCGGTGTAGCTTGGCTAGGTGAGTGTCGAGAAAGTATTCGAATCGAGGTAAAGGTTATAGTCGAAATAACCTTACTCCTCTCTTATCGAGCCTTTTTGACTGATTTCTTTCTATCTATCTCTCCTTCATCTCCTCTCTCGCGCAGGTACTCTATGCCAAACCTCTGCTACTGGCCAAGGAAGCAACGTCGTCTCTGGAACTGGAGTGACTGCTGCAACTTCGAGAGAGTGGCAAATCATCGCTCACGAGATGGGACACAACTTTGGAGCTATCCACGATTGCGCAGACGGATGTAGCATCTCTGGATCTCTTGCAAGTCAAAGTGCTTTCAACGGAGGAGCTACCTGCTGTCCTATGAGCGGATCAACTTGTAGCGCCAACGCTCAATTTGTCATGAATCCAGTCTCTGAACAGAGCGTCAATTCTTTCTCTCAATGTTCCATCGGGAACATCTGCTCTCTGCTAGGAAGAGGTCTAGACACTTCCTGTGTCGAGACTCCAGGAGGTAGAACGACTCTTTCGGAACGTCAATGTGGAAATGGAATCAAGGAGCCTGGAGAGGAATGTGATGCAGGTCCGAATGGATCTCAATGTTGCTCTACCGCATGCAAATTGACTTCTGGTTCGGTCTGCGATCCTTCAACTCAAGGATGTTGTACGGATCAATGTCAATTCCAATCTTCAGGTTTCGTTTGTAGAGCAAGTAAAGATTCTCAATGTGACACTGAAGAAACCTGCTCTGGAACTTCGGCTGACTGTCCAGTTGACGCAACCAAATCGGATGGAGATTCATGTGGTTCAAACGGTCTGACATGCGCTTCTGGAATCTGTACTTCAAGAAATCAACAATGTCAAGAACAAGGAGCAAGTTTGAATCTACAAGAAGCTTGTCCAGCCAACGCTGACAATTCTTGTTCAGTAAGTTGTAGAGATCCAACCAGAGCAAACTCTTGCATCATCTTACAACAAAACTTCATCGATGGTACCTCTTGTGGTTATGGTGGAAGATGTCAAGGTGGTAATTGCAAGTCAGGCTCTTGGCAAGATACTTTCAACGGATGGTATAGAGACAATCTGAGAATTTCGATTCCAGTCACTATCGTCGTTGGAATCTTGATCTTGGCTATTCTTTATGGTATTGGAAGATGCATCTTTTGTAGGAATAGTGGTAAGAAAATGGCTCCTGCAACTTATGGTGGTTCTGGTAGAAATCGAAGATCGAACAATCAAATGTCTTATATTGGACCACCACCACCACCACCTCAAAGGAATAGTCAATTCAATAATTACGCTCCTCCTCCTTCTCAACCTCCTTATACTGGTGGTGCTGGATATCAACATGATTATTCAAATGGTTATTCAAACAATCAATCTCAATCTCATTATGTAGATCCTTCCGCTTGGAATGGTGCTCCTCCTCCTCCTCCTCCGAGAAGGAACGGAGGTTACGTTTAAGGAAGAAAGAAAGACTTATATCATCTTCAAATGTACAGCAAATCAATAATCGTTAATAATCCAATCCTCAACAATTCAATCAATGATTTACAATCATCTGCTCAGTCAAATGGACTATTCCTTGCCCTTTTCATTCCTTTCATTCCTTTTCCCTTTTGTATTCCTTTTCACGACACGAACTTTCTTGACTCGTTTTTTTGTTCTTAGCTTTTCACTGATCGTAAATAATGCGCAATGTGTAATCTGTTCTTCCCTCTGATACTGTTGATAAACTGGCTTGAGTCTCGAATTCTAGAGACAATCGCGCATAAAAAAGAAAGATAGATTTAGAAGGACCGAAGATAAGCTACGAATTGAAAACAAGACCTAAGATGATGAAGGAGAACAGATGACTAAGGGAGAACCGATGCGAGAAGATAGAAAAAAATAACACGATGAGAAGGGAGAAGAACAGCTAGATTATTTGAGAGACAACTTGGAAACTGAAACAAAACATGCAGGCTCGACTTGCGATTTGCTTGACGAAATAGAGAGAAGCTAAAAGTAACGATCCGGACCACGAGAGAAATAATCCCCTCCTCTCTTTTCATCGTCGTTTTCATCGCTTTCGAACTCCAAATGACTTTTTTGAGTAGAAGGAGAAGGAGTCATATTGCCTCCCGTACTTCTGTTGCCTTCACGAGATCTCATCCTGCTTGCATATTCTAATTCGTCGACTCTTTCTTCAGTTTCGTTGACAGTGACCACTTGAACTGCAGTGACTTTCGGTCTGATCATGTCTACGAGTTGAAGAGAGAACGGAGTGGAAGGTTTCTTGTGCTGTTGAGCTTTGCTTTCAGAGTTGTAAGATCTTCGTCTTTCTTCTGCTGTTGGAGGATCGAAGAAAGAAGGTGGATCGACTAAGGCTGAAGTTGAGTTCTCCTCGTTTCCAGCGTCGGCTCGACCTGCGAGGATCACAGTATAGGTAGAGTTGGCGATGACCTGGTTGGGAGAAAAGAAACGAGCGGCAAGGAGTAGGGTCAGAACTGAGATCTCGACCATCTCGTGATCTTCGCCTTCAAGACCAGAAAGAGAAGGAGAGAGAGAGACGCACCTTTGGGGACGAAATAGAGAAGACTGCAAAGACCAAACCCAATTGAGGAGCAGCAGGACTGAAGAGAGCGAGAATCAGAGCCGACCAGAGGCAAGTGATCAATCCCGTTTGAAGGCTCAAGTTTGCCAGCCTGCTGATAGACTGATCCGTCTTCGAGAACCCAGTTCTGGAGTGCTTGAGATTCCAAATGGTAGCGCAAGTGATCAAAAAGTCGGTCAAGAAACCTGTCGCTCTCCAAGTGCAAGCTACTGCACGTAACTTTGAGAATTTTGCAAACTCGACTAGGATGGAGATGGCGACTGAAGTTTGGTTGAGTGGAAAGAATGTTTGGGTCAGTCAAACAGTCTGCTGGGCTTGCCGATTCTGTTTGGAGTCTCATCGCTCACTTGATGTCCCGATCCCAGCGAGTGATGAGATGATTGCGAAGGTTACGATTGGAATGACGACCCACCATCTGTGAGCGAAGTAGCTGAGTCTCCAGGCAAGAAAGAGGTGACAAGGTAGAGTTGTCGCCACTCCTAGTGAGGGGAAGAGATAGAAGAAGACGGAAGCTGGAAGGGAAAAAAAAGGTGGCAAAGTCAAGTGTCAGTCGCTGCAAGAGCCAATCATTCAACTTTCTTTTCGCTCACCTTTGGTAGCATACGCGGGATCTCCATAATGACGAATTAGATAGTACCACATCATGATGCAAATGTTGACCGAATCGATCAAGTCTGCAATGTAAATGAATCCAACGACAGCCTTTAGAGGCCACGGATCTCGAGTGAACTTGTTGACATACATGTAAACTTGTACTCTGGATAAGGAATGAGTGGGAAAAAGAAGAAAAGGAGAACGAGATGGAGAGAGAGATCAGTTTGAGTACAAACTGATGTTGAGAAGGCGCGTGAGACTTTTTGGAGGTCTTACCTCCCGATAGGAGCAGCAGATGAGATTGCTCAGTATTCAACTCAATACTTACGTCGCTACACCAAAAAGAACACAGTTTAACACTGTACCAATGAACATACATCCCAACGAGAGCTCAATGGCATGGACTAAAGGTCCTCTCGACATGGAGGTCATCTTGAAGTTTGAGAGTGCGGGGAACGAGGTTGCAGAGATTGAGGATAAGGTTGTGCTTGAAGGAAAGCTTTGAGAGTCCTATTTGGTAGGCTGACTCGTTTGATTCTCTCGCACTTGACCTTAGATGAAGAGATGAAGGGGGAGAGATGAAAAGATGAAAAGATGAAGGTAAAGGAAAGAAGGAAAGAAGGAAAGAAGAGAGAAGGAAAGAATCGAATATATGGTCTAATATTCGAGTCTAGATGAGTATGGGAGTTCGAACCTTCTCTTCAGGACCTTAGGGCGAGAGGAGAACGAATTTTGGGGCTCGAGCGCTGGGTCGAGCGAAGCCCCTTTTGACTTGTCAAAAGTTGCTACTCTTCTTCAACACTCCCTCTCGTACAACATTCAAAAGTGGAGCGGCCAATTAACGGTCGACATGAATGTTTCACTTTCCGAAGTGACTGTGATTGGACATGAGCCAAAAGAGAGACAACTAGAGTCAGACAAGCGGCTCGAAGAGACGTTCCAAACCTTCTACTCTTTGATTTGAAATGGAAGTGGGATCATACTATCTACTCACCAACTTCCCCAGGTTTGAATTTTGTCAGTTTCACCTTTTTCCAAATCTCGTCGTTCTCCAGCAGTTTTCTTCGCTCACTCCAGTATTCCAGCTCTTGCGAATATTCAGGTTGATCATAAACCAATCCGTTAGAACTGATGGGAACAGTAGGAATGATGACCTCTTTCAGATTCGTTAAAGATCGAGATCGGATAAGTCGTGAGAGATCAGAATCTTCAATGAGAGGCCGGCGATAAAATGGAAGAATGATTCTCTCTATACTGATCGGAAGAGACAGGTTGTAGTTGGTCCAAAGAAAAGTTAGAGACCTGTCCAGCGAAAGTGTCCTCAAAGAACGAAACGAAAAAAAATAGTGGAATTGGATCTGAATCTATATGGGGACCTATGTCAGAGCCAAAGACGCGAAGATGTGAGACTGAGCTGAAATGATTGCTGAGAGTATCAAGACAATTGAAAAAGAAGCCAGTCTCGTCGCCTTGATTCACTCTATCTTCTTGAATAACTCTGTGAATTTCCAAACATTCAAGTGACTTGTTCGTGACTGAGAGTAATCTGACTATTGCCTCCGACTTCTTGTTGCCACCGAGAAATCCAATATCTTGCTCTCCTGGTATTCCCCACCAAGTTCTCCGATCAGAATCCCTGTAAACGAAATCGAAATGAATAGCCAGTTTCTTGACCTTTGAACGACCTGCGAAAGCTTGATGGTGTTCCGATAAGAAGTCGAAGTCTGACGTGGAAGAGCAGGTGAAACCCAGGGCACATTCAGAAATCGAACTAAACCCTAATATCCAGACCACATTCTTTGCGTTCAGTGGGACACCAGATAAATCATCATAATCTTCTCCCACTCGTCTCACGAGCGGTATGTGAAGCTTCTTCAGGGAACTCTCCAAGCAGGGGAGTTGGTTCAAAGCGTAGGGAATGAAATCATCCTTCTCCACGATCAATGTATGAAGAGAGATCAGTTGCTGAAATAAGAACAAAGTCATTTTGAAGAGCCCTTCGAAGATTCGAACTCCTTCATCCGAGTTGGGATCTTTCTTTGACAATGACATCACCTGCGACTGAAGCAGATCGGCTTCTTCCTGGCTCTTGAACCTATACGGTTTGAGGTGGTTGGATTTGATCATTCTCCCGTAACATCTGTTTGCATTCAGGCACTGATTGAAAGAGAAAAGCCGATTAACTTCAAGGGTAACGTTTTGCCAAAGAATCGGTAGATAGAAATCTCGAGAGCTACGAGAACTCAGTGTCATAGCTCTGAGAGCCGAGTCTCTAGATCTGAATGATGAAGATGGAGAAATGAGAAATAGGTAAGGGGAGATGACCTCATGTAGGAATGTAACGAGGAGAATGTCCTCACGATCAACACTCACCTTGTCGCCTTCTCTCTTTCCTCCGGACTGCCTTCGATTTCAGCCCAAGCTTTGATTTTCTCTGCAATGATTGCAACAACATCGTCCGGGATGGTGTCTAGAGTGCCTGTCTTCTTGAGAGCGACGTCGCTAGACTCTGTATCTTCGTGTTGTTGCATGATGAATGCTCGAAGAAAGTGGTTGCAATGAGATGGATGAGTCTCCTTCTTATTCCCCAAATTGACTTGATGCGAAGCTCTGTAGAAATAGGAAAAGATAAAGCCTTTGATGGTGATGATTGTTGATGGCAAGAAGTAGCTTTGCTCGTTATTACAAAAGAAGAGAATTTTTGCCTCGTGCATCTTGACTTCTTACCACTCAACCAAATCATGAATCAAGATCTCTGAAGTCTTTGTCAAGACTCCTACTACTTTAGAGAACATTCCAGAAGATATCGCTGGGATCATTGCTGAACAAATCCAGGGCTGGGCAAGGATTGAAGGAGATCTGGATGAAAGAGAAAAGGCAAGAAGGTGAGTCGAACTGCGAGGAGATTTCATCTCATCTCCTCCTTGCGTCAGTGACCTACGTGACCTTTCGGCTAATCTTGCGCTTTCATGTGCTTTGAATCTTCAGATTGAGAGACTCTGCTCTCAGAGCTGTCGCTTTGAGCTGTCGTAGATCTCTCGAAATCTATCGTCCAATTCTTTGGCAGAACATCACTCTCGATCTCAGACACGTTTATTCGTTTTGTCAGGCATTGAAAGGAGACGAAAGACATGCCTCATTGGTTCGATCCTTACTTTTCACAGATACCAAGGACTTTGACGCGGGAGAACAGCATTCGATCAACTCTCAATTAGCTTCAGCGTCAAGCCTCAACTCGGAAGATCTGATTGAACAAACCTTCGACGGCATGCTGCAGCTGCTTGAACTCGTCTATGGCAGACTAATTTCTCTTCAATCTTTGGTTATTATCACTGGAATCTTCATACCTTCATCATTATTACAGCTTTCCTGCTTCTCGACTTCACTGAAGAAGCTTTTCATCCCACGTGTGCCCCACTCGCAATCACAAAAGCGTTTGGGTGTTCCATTAAACGCAGGGAATATTATCTGGCTACTGAGGTTCGGAGTAATCGATGAGGCTGCTTTGGGGTTTACGATCGGAAGTCAGGACTTTAAATTTTTAGTTGACCACCACGATTATTTCTCTGGAACTTCAAAAGTTAAAAAGCTTTCTTTGTCATTCCAGTTCGTCTATCAGAAGTGGGATAAGACCTGGTGGGATTTACCAAAAGAGAAAAACAATGGGTTTAAACATGGGAACAAGAAGTCAGAAGCCATAGCTTTGTTACTCGAGGTCGTCAACGATCAGCTTCAATGTTTAGAATTGTATCCCATACCTGATCAAGAGAAACATCCTGACGATGAGAGCCATTTGAGCCTTAGATGTCTACTCAATCTCCGGAAATCTTTGAGAACACTTCATCATCTCCGTATAATGAATTGTTATGCTGAGAAACTATCTGACGAGATTTCGCCTTTCCCATTGTTTCGCTGTCTAAAAATGATCTCATTAGAGCTGAATTTTCTTTACTCTCAAGTCAATCTCAACAATTCTGAGCTCCCAGTCAGCCTAGAAAGAATTGCTCTCCCTTATTATCTAGGTTCAGAAAATTCTTTTGAATTCACTGAAGACGAGTTTCTCGCTCAACTGATCAGGTCTCAATTCTTACCAAACCTCAAAGAAGTTGTCGTCCCTTCTGCTGCAATTGACTCTCACGGGAGGAAACTGCACAAGGCAAAGGATGTCGAGCTATGGGCTCAGAAGAGAAGAGGGTTGGAAAACGAAGAGGTGTTCAAGAGCGGCAAAGTGAGACTGACAAAAGCTGATAAAGGTTGCTCAGGTGAGTAGATTGGATGTCAACTTGAGACATTAACCTCACTCTATCTCGAAAGCAGATCTTGCTAGAGTTTGTCTGACAGCTGAGCTGCTGACCTGTAGCTGGCTCTCTTCAATGTTCTTCTTCTTTCATCTCGTAGTCATTCCCGACAGCCAAACCTTCATGTCGCGTCTCCAATGGGTTTCTCCCCCATTCTAGCTGAGATCGGAATCTCTGTCAAGCTGAAAGGATTGGGAAGAAGGAGAGGGAATTGAATGAGGCTAGAGTTTAGAAGAAGCTTTCGTCGAGAAGTTGTCGAAGGTCTGATGTTTTCGTTCCGTTGTTTCGCTGGCTTTGAATCACAATTCACAAAAGTTCTGGTACTGGAATCATAGCTTGTGAGCTTCGACGAAGGCATCCATGTTATGCATCGACACTTTTTTGTACTTCTAGATCAGAGTTTGAAGATCCAAAGCGCGGAGCATGTCGACAAGAGATAGAGAGACTTGAAGTGCGAAGCGTTACGATTTGCCTTCATCTTTCAGTCGTAGATCACTTAGGGTAGAGAGAGGAGAAAGAGAAGGCATGCAGAACGTTCGAGAACTGAAAAGAGAATCGCTCAATAGACATGAGAAAAGGAACTGGAATTTGAACAGAATGATACAAGTACAAAGAGAACGGAAAGCGAAGCCAGAAATGAAGATGAAGAGAGGCGTTGGAGTGGAAGGTCAAAGGGAAAAAGTTCAGTATAGACAATTATGGACTATACAAATCGTTCAGTCAATCTCTCCTTTCTCGAAAGGAAGAGCTGGAACGAGCAGAGCTTCAGGCCCACATTCGAAACACCGATGAAGCGCCGAGTGATCTCAGAGCAGATTTTTCGAATTTCTTTTCTCCATCCAAACCATCATCAAAGAATGTCGTCTAAAGAAGAGAGAAAGGTAGAAGACGAGGTGAAATCGAAGCACAAAAAGGAGAAAAAGGAAAAGAAGGAAAAGAAAAGACAAAGAGCTCTGCAAGAAGAAGAAGAATCTGCTGCAACTCCAACTCCAATCTCAAATGATCAAGATGCAGTAGCAAATCTAACAACCCAATCAACAGACGAGCCTCCTTCAAAGAAAGCAAAGAAGGAATCAAAAGAAGAAAAGAAAAAGAGAAAGGAAGAAAAGAAAAAGGCAAAAGCTGCTGCTGCTTCTTCTTCTTCAGCAGAGGCTACCACTTCTTCTGCTGCAAATCCAACCTCTAGGGCTGGAATCGCAACAGACCCAGCAGCTGCGAGAGCGTTCATGGAAGCAAACAACATTACATTGGAAGCTCCAGAAGATTCAACAGAGAGACCCTCCTTTGCCAATGTTGAACTTCGATGAATTGGATGGAAAGGTGGATGATTCTATCAAGAAGACCATCGATGGTCAAGGTTTCGACAAGCCAACTCCCATTCAATCCTGTTGTTGGCCTGTTCTTCTACAGGGAAAAGACGTCGTCGGTGTCGCAGAGACTGGGTGAGTAGGGAAATGTGGGAAGAGTAGAGAGCAGAGAGGGAAGGACAAGGCTGTCGAGAAGCAGAAGAAGGTGTAGATTGCACTCAAGAGCATGGTTTCTGAGGTTGAGACTAATCATTCAAGTTTTTCAGATGCTAGATGAGGAGGATGAAAGAGAGGCTGCTTGTGTAGTCCCTTTCTTACTTGCAAACATCCTCAAAATCGAAGCTGAGATTTCTAACTTTTCTTCTCTTCATGGCTTTCCACAATTTCTCTCCCATCTCTCCAGATCTGGTAAGACTTTTGCATTCGGAGTACCAGCGCTTCAACATCTAATGACAGATGCAGCTCCACCTTCCAAAAAGAAAGGAAAAGGTGGTCAAGGTCAAATCTCAGTCTTGGTAGTAGCACCAACGAGAGAATTAGCCATCCAAACTCAAGAGAATCTAGCCAAGATTGGTGATCCATTAGGAATGGGTTCCATCTGTTTATACGGAGGAGTTTCCAAATACGAACAACAATCTGCCTTACGTTCCTCCAATCCACCGATTAGAATCGTAGTTGGAACTCCAGGAAGGGTCAAAGATTTAGCTTCAACAGAAGGATCTGGTCTAGACCTTTCCAAGGTTTCATTCTTGTTTTGGACGAAGCTGATAGAATGTTGGACAAAGGTTTCGAACCTGATATTAGATTCATCATTGGTTTATGTAAATCAAGAGAAGAGGGAAGGAAAACCTCAATGTTTTCTGCAACTTGGCCTCCGGCTGTTAGAGGTTTGGCTGAGACTTTCATGAATAATCCAGTTAGAGTTACAGTTGGAAGTGATGAATTGAGCGCAAATAGAAGAGTTGAACAGATTGTAGAAGTCTTGGACGATGGTAGAGCTAAAGAAAGGAAATTGGACGTCTTTTTGAAAAAAGTTGGGGCTGGTCCAAAAGGTAAGAATTCAAAGGATAAGATTTTGATCTTTGCTCTTTATAAGAAGGTGAGTGTTTCAGCTTCTGCTAAGGAAGAGATAATCTCATAGCTAAGGTTCTTGCAGAAAGGAAATTGGAAAATTCTCACACTTCTCTGTCCTTGTCCTCTTTTGTCTATATTTCCACGCTTCATCTATTCTTCACAATCTTCTCGTCGCTACAGGAAGCAGCTAGAGTAGAAGGTAACCTCCGTCGTCTAGGCTATTCAGTCTCTGCAATCCACGGAGACATGGGACAAAACGAAAGAATGGCCTCTTTGGAATCCTTCAAGACTGCAGAAACCCCTCTATTGGTAGCAACGGATGTAGCAGCTAGAGGATTGGACATTCCAAATGTGGAATACGTAGTCAATTATACTTTTCCATTGACCATTGAGGATTACGTTCATAGAATAGGTAGAACGGGTCGTGGAGGTAAAACTGGGAAATCTTTGACTTATTTCACTGAAGAAGATAAAGCTCATGCTGGTGAATTGGTTAGAGTGTTGAGAGACGCTGATCAACCTGTACCTAAGGAAATGGATAGGTTCCCAACTAGTGAGTAAAGTAGAAAGGGAAAGAGAAGAGAGAAACAGAAGATATAGAGAAGTAGATTTTGTTTTAGGAACTCTACTGACGCTGAATGACTTCTTTTAATTCTTTTCATGTTCTCTTTCTCTCCCCCTCAGCCATCAAGAAGAAGACTCATTCGGCTTACGGAGATCATTTCAAGGAGCTCGTTCCAGGAAAGGCAAAGTGAGTCTTCTCAAAGCGAGTCGAAGAGTTCTCGTTCTTTCACTCGAGATCGCTGACCTCGTTCTCGATCTTTTGTTTCTCTTCTTGTCCCACTGATTCTGTTCAGGAAAATCACTTTCGACTAAAGATAGCCGAGGAGACGTTTCCAATCCGATTTGCTTTTACTGCGTTTCTCTTTTGCTCAACGTTTGCCCTTTCAGATTCGATGTTTTTCACTCTACCTGCTATTGTATAGATGTCTTGTCGTCATTATGTTCTATGATAATTCAAAACGATCGATTTGTTTTGTGTCGATCTCGAACAAGGCGGGAGAGAAAGCCGAATGAACTTGTTGTCGTCCTCATCGCACCACCATCTACAACCTCAATCATCGTCGATTCTTATCTAGAGGCTGATTTGAGAATGTCAGGCTATCCACCTCATTCGCCATCCTCAAGATCAAGAACGTTATCTACTCACACTCGATCCGACGTAGAATCTTCAGATGGAGAAGCTTTATATTTTGCTGCTCGAAAGAGTGAATCTCCTTCAAGAGATCCATCAACGAGTCAAGATGTGGAATTGACTTCAAATTCATCCAAAAGTCATCAAAAAGCTTCAACTTCAACTTCACGACAGCAACAGCAAGCAACAGCCGACGAATCTCAGCCTTTGAACCTCGAAGATTCCAATTACGATTACAATTCAAGCAGCGATAGCGAAAGACAACAAGCAGATCCAACTACTTCAAATATAGCAATCCTACCTCGATTGGTTGGTGGGAATCATAAATCATCCGATGGAATCTATCATCACAGTAATGCTTCTAGAAACATTGGAGATGGAGATGAACATGATATGCAAGACTTGGAAGACTCTGGTCTGAATACAGTACAAGATAGGAAATTGAGAACTAGAGCTTATTGGAGAGCGGCTGGTGTAAATGTATCCTTGATCTTGAGCTGGTGTGAGTACGAGAATCAGAGAGATGGAGTGTGCGATCGATAGTAGATGGTTTGGTTTGCATTGGATTGCTTCAATGGCAATTCACCTCTTTCCCCAACTTTTCCTTCTGAATATGCTATGGGAATAACTTGATTGGCTTCTATAGTGGTTAAATTTACTCTGCTGCAAGAATCGAAACAGAGAGAAAGCTCATGAAGGTAGTAACTACATCCTCATCTTTGATCTTTCAAAATCTCTCTCTCTCTCCCTCTTTTTCACAGATTTCTTCTCAACTGTGATCTCAGTCTACAACAAATGGATGTAAGAAGTCTAGGAAAGCGAAAAAGAGTTAGAGTTCAGTCTTAGCAGATTGTCGCCAAAATCTCAACCAACGATAATTTCTCTGCTTCTTATCCTTGCTCGAAATCCAGGTTCTCGCCTTTGAAGTACGGCTTTTCCTACCCTCTCTTCGTCACTTCCTTTCACATGGTAGTTCAGTTCATTCTTTCTTCTGCGACTCTGACCCTGTCTCATCGATGCTGTGGCATAGAACTCGTGCCGAGGAGGGTCAATGGTGGAAGAGCTAGTCCTACCTTGAAAGATTGGAGGTGAGAGATATCGGACCAAGCAATCGACGAGAAGAACAATCAATAGATGTTCTTAATCTTCACTATCTCTCTTCTTTCTCCTGTTTACAGTACCAAAGTAGTTCCATGCGCGATCGCAACAGCACTCGACATAGGTTTATCGAATCTAAGCTTGAAAACCATCACGTTAACATTTTACACGATGTGTAAATCTTCCAATTTAGCCTTTGTTTTATTCTTTGCATTCCTTTTCAAACTAGAAGTCATAAGATTACCTCTGATAGGAATCATAGCTCTAATCACAATAGGAGTGGTAATGATGGTAGCTGCCGAAACTCAATTCGTAATGTCTGGTGCTATAGAGGTTTTATCAGCTTCAATGATGGGAGGTTTCAGATGGGCTTTGACTCAAATGTTATTGGATAGAGAAGGAATGGGAATGAATAATCCAGTCGCTACGATTTTTTGGTTGAGTCCTGTAATGGGAGTCGCTATGGCTTTCACTAGCGCTATAGTGGAGAATTGGAAGGAAATCTTTGGTGGAGTCTTTTTCGATGGTTTGGTGAGGAGTTTGTTGACGCTGGTCCTCATCACTGCTCCTGGCATTTTGGCTTTCTGTATGAGTCTAAGTGAATTTGCGTCAGTATCTTTCTTGATAGAGATCATCAAATATCTCTCTCTCTCTCTTTCTCTCTCTCTTTGCTGACCTTATTTTTCCTCTTCTCAAAATATCAGTCTCATTCAGAGAACTTCTGTAGTCACTCTATCGGTAGCTGGTATCTTCAAAGAAGTTCTCACAATCATCATCGCTGGTATAGTCTTTGGAGATGAACTGACGCCGATCAACATCACTGGACTGTGTATCACAATCATTGGTGAGTATAATCGAGTACAACATTTCTCCTTCAGATTCTCCATCTCTACGTACAAAAGACCTGACGACGGGCGACTTACCTTCTTTGTTTCCATCCTCTCTCTCTCTCTCATCGCAAATCTATTTACTTGTTAGGTATCGGTCTTTATAACTATCTCAAATACAAGACTTTGACTCAAGCGACAACACCGAGTAGTAACGATAGAGGTTCAAGAGGTGGTTATGCTCATCTATCAACTTCAGAAACTGCACCAACTCATTCGATTCTCTTTGATAATCAGAGAGGCATTGAAGAGAGGAGATCGAATTCTTCACCTCCTTTGACGGAAGCCGAAAAGGAAAGACGAAGGAAAATAGAAGAAGAAGCTGAAATGGACGGTTGGGAAACTAGTGGAGCTGAAAGGACTGGTCAAGGTTGGGACGCAGGGGATGATGATGATTATAGGTAGAAGATGGTTCGAGAGCTTCAAGGAGCGACACTCTCAGTCGAGAGACTTCGCTTTTACACAAACTTGGGGTTCAAGTTAAGATACACGGCTTGACATTTAACACAATTTTCTGTCTTTATCATTGTTTCGTTTTCTCTGTTGTATTTCTATAAAGCAATCGTTTCATCTGTCATTGAATTTTTCAGACTCGACTCCCTCAAGGAACATCGAGAAGCGCTCGATGAGAGTACTGAAAGGGAGATCTCGAGATTTCAAATACAAAAATAAGAGAGAGAGGGAAATACATTGATGAACTTAAGCTTCAGAGGTTGACCAATCTTGGAATCTACCCATGACCAGAAACTCTCTGACTCTGATCCTTCTGCGAAAGATTCTCTCGTCGGTCCACTCTACAGATGAGTCCAACCCATCCTTCACACTCAAAGCTAGACTGAACTCTCTGAGTAACTTTTCCTCGAACCTCCGGAAGATGTGTGAGCAAACGAGTTCTGGGTGACCTGGTCTGATGATGAATTTCCCGAGAGTTTGACTTCCAGAGCTTCTCCCTTTGGACGTTTGACCATCTTTCTCCATTTCTTCAGATTCAGGTTTGATTTGTTCGTCCTTTCTTGCATCTCCTTCTTCCTCATCTTCGGTTGATTGAGCTCCGAGTAGATCAATTATAAAGGTAGCCAATTTTCCATCGATCGGCATTTCTAGATGCCTTTCCATTCTGTTGACAAGCTGAGAGCCAAGAAGTAATGGATACAGTAGACACGTATAGGAGTCTATGATGATTTCATCCAATCTCGGTAAAGGTAAGGAAGAAGCTATGTGTTCTTGAGCGATTCTTCTCATCTGACTCATGAGCTCAATCCAGTCATAATGCCTGATCAACAATGTCTTGGGTGAAACCAAACCTCTTAGGTCGGGAATAACTTGGAGATTGTTAGCAGAAATTTGACCCAGTTCTAAAACTTTCAGATTGACGAAATGATCAAACCCGGCTTCAATTCTGCAAGTTCCATACGTCAATATCTTTTCAGTAGCTCCATACTTGTTATGGAGATCTAGGTTGATCGTTAGACGATCCACTAGCGAGCTAATCTTTGGGGAATCTCGAAAGAATCGAAGTCTTTGCTGAATTTGATAATGGTTTGTGATGTAGACGTTTTGAAATCTCAGGTGGCCGACAGCTTTATAGAGATCTTGAGAAACGAGTGATAGAACCTTTGATATTTCGACCACGTCTGGATTGTATAGTTCGACTGATAGATCTTGAGGTAAAAGAATATAGTTCCGATGGGTATATAGATAACCTCCAAGTAAGACGTAAGGTGGAGAGGTCCTCGGAAGGTACCTGACTCTTTCCCAGTCAACATCAATGACATAGCTACGGTTTGGATCTGGTCCTTTAGTCAACTCAGTCCAGAAGATCCTTTTGTAGATGAAGGGAAGATGGAATTGACAGATCTCAACCCAGAGTTCTGAAGGAAAGTTGGATGGGATCTTGATGCGAGAATCAGGTGGTGGTGGTGGTGGTAGAAACTCTTCTTTGTTTCTTTGCTTCTTCTCTTTTCTTTTCTGTAGCTGTGATTTCAAGTTGAACTTTGCGAGGATTCCAGTCAAAGTCATGATTGATTTTGACCTTTTCAGAGTGAAGAGATCCTGATGGTTGGTGGTCAAGACCGCAAGACGTTTTCTCGTTCTGAACTTATAGTAGGTTTCTTTCTCTCAACCCCAACATGATGAAATGGAAATGGTTCAAGTCCAATGCAGATCCTAAAGACATACCATCCAAACCGGTTGTTAGCAAATCAAGCTCAATCTTCAAACGAAAACCGATCTTATCACCTCCACAGCTACCGCCTGACGTTTGGATTCAGATCTGCCAATGCTCACTCTCGACTAGATTCCCCCACCTCAATCAAGACTACGATCTGACGCTTCAAGGTCGTGATACGGATAATCTACTAAGGGACAAAAGGAGGAGGAGGAGGAACGATTCTTCTCTGCTACAGCTCGAAACTCAACATTCGGATTCCATCGTATCGTCCTGGACTGGATCCATCTCCAAATCCAATTCTCACTCATCTTCGACTCATGAGCTCGAGCTCATTCAAACTTCAAAGACTTTATCTCTCATCTCCAAACATCTATACTATTCGGTCGCTCATCTCAGGTTCTCCATTTTGATCCTCTGGAATCCGGGAGCTTTGAGAGAGCAGCTTCTCTTCTTTCAGGGAAATGCTGAGATATCCAACAATGTCAGGAGGTTAATGATAGATTTGGAATGTTTGAATCCACTCTCAGCGTTGACATCTCTCATCCCACCAACACAACAAAGAGCAGACGCCAGTGATCTCGAGCAGAACAGCTCTACAAGTTCAACAATTCAAGATTCGATTGCAGGTCATATCAAGAACGTTGCTTGTGAATTCGTTGCAATGAATATGGATCATTTCTGTAGCCTCAAGCTTTTGGAATTGAGTGCTTTGTTGATGACGTCTTCAAGTGTCGAAGGGAGAGGTGATGAAGAAAGTGGGAATCCGAAACTTTTGATACCAAATTTGAAAGGTTTAGTAAATCTCAAGTTCCTCATTATAAACTCAAGTGAATGGATCGAACTCTTATTTGGAATGCACAAGGTCTTTTCAAAATCCTCTAGCAAGTTTGAAGAGCTTCCGAGGCTGTCTCGGTTGATCATCAACTCTTATTCTTTACTAGCAAGACCCCTCATTCCCATCTACGATCCTTCAATTAGGGAGCAAATTCAAAGAGATATGAGATATATCAAGGTCGATCTGAAACGGAATGGATTCGATAGGTTTCTCAAATCTCTACTTGGATTCGGGAGTAAAGAAGAATCGGATGAAGAGCAATCGAGGGGGAAAGCTGTTGGAAAGATAATCATCAGACAAGGTTTACCTACGATCAGGAATGTCTGCTTGGAATTGAAAGAGAAGTTGAAGGAGGAATTGGATCCTTCGAATCCGTTCGGAGACGTTGTTGTTGTAGGAGAGTTCAAGAGCTGGTCTCCTAATTCTTAGCAGAGATTGTACTTCTAATTAACGAGCTCCTGTATCTCATGAGCGATTGAAGCGAGAGTAGTATTCTTGGCGAGTAGAACGTATCTAGATTTGGGAGGTCGAGGGCGACAGACAGAGATCCACATCAAGTATAGACGTCTTCGGAAACGGAACTCTTGTTCTGAACAAAGCAGACATACGCTTCTCCTGAAGATACAGCGAGAGATTCAAGAAAGTAGCAAGAGTCTAGTGAGCTAAAGTTACTGAGTTGGACGAAGCCATGGAAGTCAATTCTTCAAGAGCTTTACCCTCGTCAGACGCGTCAGAATTCAGATCAAGTATTTTTGAGAGCGAAAACGAGATCTGATTCAAATGCTAGAGTCGACTATTTACAAAGCAAATGAGGTTTTCTAGCTGGAGGCGAACAAAGAGCGAGAACAGGGATACTATTGACAAGAAACAAGAGAAGATTTGAGAAATAGAGTGTTGGTGAATGAAGAGAGAGAAGAGATCGAGTAGGGATCGATTCCCTCTTCCTCATCAGTAGTGAGCGTTGTCGTTGACCAAAGAGTGCTCAGAATCGTACTGTGAAGTTTGAAATGAAGAAAGAAAGAGATAGAGAGATAGAGTCAGAGATGAGAGATTCGAACGTCTAACAAGGCATCTGACTTTTCTCCTTCGCTACTACTCACCATGACGCAAAGACTAGTTGGGAAAGCGACTTCGGATCCGTTCCAGTCGATGTAGGATTGTAAAGTGGTTTCTCCTGGCATCTCGGTAGAGATCTTGTGGAAGTTTCCGGAAGAACCAGGAGCCAGACGAAGGTTGTGAAGCTTGAAGATGGTCTCCATCGAGGTGGCAAGAGAGTGGACGAAGAGGTTCTGCAGCAAGAAGCTAGTTTGACCTGCGAGAGAGAGATAGGATGAGAGTGATACATGAGAATTGAGAAGGAAAGAAAGACAGAGAGGCAAGTCAGTCGAGAGTTCTTTCACGAAAGCAGGAGAGAGTCGACACTCGACATGCCATCAGTTACTCACCGTCGAAGAGAGCTAGATAAGAGGTCTTTGCTCTAGTAGGATCGATGGTTTCTGGATCTGGGAAGAGAGTGGAATCCATCGAAGCACTTTTGGAAGCAGGATAGATTCCAGTTCCTTTTCCCCAGATTGACCTTACCCAAAGTGGTAGGTTGAACGACTTGACGACTCAAGATTGGGACTCCAACGAAACGGATCCCTTCCAAGACGTATCCCAAAAGCTTCTCTTGGTTGACGTTGGAGTTCTGTCTTTGAGCCACACGAACCAACTTGTCCTTTGCCGCCTTTTGTTCTGGAGAGAGGTAGAAGTGGATCAACTGAGCCAAGAGAGCGGATTGGATTGCAGTCTGTCCTACCATCAATCCTTGGACTGAATCGACGACTTGAGCGTGCGAGAGACCCATGGCGAAGAGATCGTGGTAGATCTTTTCGGAAGCAGCGTTTGCTTGAGGTTCTTGGCTCCACCGATGAGGTCGGATCCAAGTTGAAGAACAGAGAGAGCTGGCTTGAGGATTCTGGACAGAGAATAGACTCTCGCATCGATGGCCGCGCGCAGTTGCTTTCCCGCATTCTCTGCGTTCTCACGTAGTTCCCATCCCTTGATGGCTTGGAAGTCGAAATCGTAGTAGAGGCTGTCGAGATGGAGAGAGAGATAGTGAGAAGGGGAGAATGAGAGAGAGAGAGAAAACAGTCAGCTTCGAGATTGGAAGAGGGCTAGCTAATCAAGCGAGTACTGGCGATGATGAAGAAGAAGAAGAGAAAACGATCGACTCACTAAGCGAATTGAGCAGCTAGTCCTGGTAGAGTTCTTGAACCATCGTTTCTTTCAAGAAGGTATCCAATGGAAGAGAGAAGACGTCTGCAGCGTGAAGAGCAGGGACGACGTTGGTGACTTGTTGGACGATGTCGATGAGGAAGGTCTTTCCAGCTCCAGAGGTCTCGATGGATTTCGACTTGACGAGACGCTCGATGTTGGAAGCGTAGAAGTGATGGATCGAGTCTTGAGCTGCTGCTGGATAGACGGTACCAACGAGTTTCTGTGAGAAGAGAAAAGAAGAGAGGAGAGAGAGAAAGGTCAGAAAGAAGAAAGGTCAGAACGAACGAAAACAAAACAAATCGATTCCCATTCAAATCGTACTCACCTCGACACTACGAGTAGAATTGTCGCTGTAAGCCAAAGCCAAAGTAGAGCCGACTCTACCAGTGATGTTGGAAGCACGAGAGAGACACTCGGAGGCAGAGAACATGTTCCAAGACTTGAGAACGTCTTGTAGACCTTGAGCAGAGTTGGTACTCAACCACTTCTTTGCAGGAGTGGGATAGTCGAAGTTGTACTTTTGAGCCGTTCCGTTCTTGGTGAGGATCTTCTTCATCGTCTCTGGAGTGTTGAAAGGGAAGAGAGCGTAGACCGAGTTTGCTTGAGAGTAGTTCTTTGGGAAGTTTGCAAAGAGCATCTTTCCGAAGTAGGAGCCGTAAGATCCAGCCTGAGGATGTTGAGCGTAACCGTATCCCCAAGTCGAGAGAGTGGCAGTCGAGAAGTCGGTCGTGAGGAATCTGTCTGCGCGAACCAGAGAGGCAGCATCGGAGAGGATAGCTCTAGAGATGGTGTATCCTGTGAGGTAGAGAGGGGAGAGGTGTGAAGGTGAAAAGAGAAAGAGGAGAATGAGAAGAGAGCTCGAGTCAGAAAAGAAGAGCTGGCTAGACTCGAACAAAGAAAGATGATATGGTGACGACAATCTCGTCATTACTCACCTGGACACAATCCATTTCCAGGCATCGAAGGCTTTGGTTCCTCGGCCAAGAGACCAGGGAAGAGCTCCAAGTTGTCGACGAATCCGTAGAGAGCCTCTGCGCTCGAGGAGATCTTCTCGTCAGAGTTCCATTCCTTGAAAGAAGAGTACGTCTTGAGACCCAGGAAGTTTCTGAACTCGTTGAGAGTGCAGAGATTCCATTCCTCTTTTGCTTGGATGATTCCCATAATGTCTACAGGACGAAGCCAAGCTGGAGTTCCTCTTCCCTTGAAGCGACCTGCGACGTTCTTGGTGGCTTTCTGGAGCTCTCCAGCGATAATGTCGTCATTGAAAGATCCGTCTGGTCCTCTGATCCATCCATGAGGTTGCCACTTGGTTGGATCGCTACCTAACTCTTGAAAGACCTCTCTAGCCTTGGTTCTGAACTCTTGAGGAGTGACTTCGTCTGGAGACTTGCCAGGGAAGTAACCAGAGAAGAGATCATTCAACCACTCCTCATCTTGGAAACTAACAGCGGCGTGCCATCTGAGTGACGGAAAGATGAAATAAAGTAAGATAGAAGTAAGCAACAGGCACGGTACACCTCGTCGATTCAGTCGTCTCCTTGAGTCCATCTCAAATCTCAATCTCTATTTCACTCACCTGTAGAACAAAGAGAACTCGGCAGCGACTTGATTTCCAATCCCTCTTGGAGTGTTGTTGATTGGGACTAGAGGATTGAGATACCATTCGGTGGTCTCTGCTGGTTGGTTGAGAATCGATTTGATGTAGCTTTGAAGGATACCTGAGTGAGTGAGAGAGAGAGAAATTCGATGACGGTGGCAAAGGAAAGAAAGACAGTCAGTGAATCGACAGTCGTGTCGACTTGCCAAAGCATGACTTACCGTTGGTGAAAGATCCACAGTTGATCAAACGAGCCTGAGAGCAGAATCACATTCGACAAGAAGAAGCAGAGGCAAATGTCAGTGGTTAGAAAAGGGCATACATTCATGAGTCGCTCATCGTCTCGTTTGACTTTCTTTCATCGCTGAACCACTACTCACCTTTTGAAAGATCTCTTCGTCTTGAACCTTCTTCTGATCGTCGTCCAGAGTGTCCCAAGCTCCGTACTTTCCAGCCTCGTTGATCTGGAGGAGCTTCTCGGCGATGGTGTTGTGGTTACGACTGAACATGACTGCGAGTGCAGTCGAGGATGGAGTCATCATGGCCAGACGTGGATCGGCAATGACGTCCTTGTGGATGAGACCGTTCGACATGGTACGAACTCCAGCGCGTGCTTCTTGATCAGAAGTGGCAGCGGTTCCGTCTCTTTCAGCCTCGTTGCGACCGTAGACCACTTGTAGATCCAAGTAACTAGAGTGCAAGTTGATAGTAGGATCTTGAGAGTTCGTCCAGAAGATGTCGTGGACTGTTGACGAAGAGGAAGAGAAGTAGAAAGGGATGGAAGAAGGTAAGGTAGACGAATGTATGCCTCAAAGAAACGTTCCATCGTCATCATCAACTTATCACTCACTGATGATGTTGGCGAAGGCAAAGAGAAGAGACGAGATTCCGCTTGGATGAGACTCGAACTTGTCTCTTCTCAAAAGCAGATCAAACACAACCAGGACAGAAGGAGGATGAAGAAGGAGGAGAAGAAGGACCGTCAGTGAAGAGTTCGAGCTTCGAGTTCAAATCGACGATGAACGACGAGACGAGACGAGAGCTGAGTCGACTCGAAAGGTATGCTCACTCCAGCGTCTGGTAGATTGGAAGGCTTTGGAGTGATCGGAGCTGGAGAAAGGGCAGAACAGAACGGATTGAACGAGGTCAGAGATGGACGACGACGAAAGACGAATCGAATTGCATCTGGACGACAGAGCTATGAATGATACTTACTGACGTTTCTGGCATAAGGAGCACCAGCCTTTCCAAGCTCTGGAACGAACAAGTTGTTTCCAGATCCATCAGCCGATCTATACTTGTTTGCGTGTCCGACGAGAGAGGTTGGTGGATGTGGCAAATCGTTGAAGAGGATGGTGATGAGAGCGTTTCCAAGAGTCTTTCCGAGGACTGACTCGTTTCCGAGATTGGCCAACTGTGAGCCGAGAGAGAAGTGTGAAGTATGGAAGGAGTGAAGAAGGTGAATGTCTGTCGTGACGAAGAGATGGACGAGCATCGATGACGACGACGATTTGAAGAGATACTCACAGTAGTGACGAGATGTTCCAAGAGCAATTCCTTGTCGTCTAGACCACCACCAGTAAGACGTTGAGTCTGTGAGTAGGATGAGATCGAGAGTGATATCAGAGGGAGAAGGATGGAAGAGAATGTTAGCTCAAAGAAGACGACGAACGACGAAGTGGCATGACAAGACGAATAAGACAGACTCACGGCAGCTCCGACGAGTTGTAGAAGAGCTTGGATGTTACCTGGAACGTTTCATCTTGCAGCTTGAGTGACTGCTTCGTTGAACTCCTTGAGAACAGAGTCGGATGGTTGAGAGAGAGAGGTAGGATCGTTTGCAGCGGTCGCATAGGATTCCTTCAGAGACAATCCAGAGTAGGAAGAGGTGGGAGAGACGAGTTGTCTGATGGTTTGCATGTCGAGCAGAGAGAGAGAGCAGAGAGAGTGAAGATGTGTGAAGATTTGTGTGACGATGTGAAGTTTTCGAGAGAAGGATGGTTTGGGAGAAAGGGAAGAAGAAGAGACGAGAAAAGTGGCCTTTACATGTGCGACTTTCAAGCAGAGAGGAGCTGCCACGTCGAGTCGTCTACCAAGGTCTCCGAGAAATGACGTCAGCAATAATTTGCTATTTCATCCTCATCTCCCGATATCACGGAGCCTGAGCTTCGAGAGCGACTTGACGTTGGGCGATGGAGCGAGATGAGAGCCAAAGGGGCTCGTGATAGAGATGTTTCGCGACGTGAGAAGCGCGTCACGTCGATTTCTCCATCAGCTCAGCTCTCTTTGCATCGATGTTCGTATGGATGAAGTGACTGAAGTTTCAGCATGAGATAGGATCATGGATTGTCACAGGCAGGCTCACGATGAAGAGAGAGCGAGCTGGGAACCAAAGCGACGTTTTGCCTCGGTGGACTTTGTTTCTCGACTTTCCCATCTGCCATCTGGTCTGGCTTTCCTTCTTTGTTCTCCTCTTCTACCATCCTTCTCATTCCATCTTTGATCTCTTAACATTCACAGAAAATTATCCATCCATCCATCATCGAGATTGTCGAATAGAAGCTTCCATCTCGATCTATCTCTCTCTTGTCCTTTCCTTCTTGCCAAACCGGAGCCAACCTTTCGTCCTACCCTCTCAATCCTGCCCTATCCACATCCAATCCAATCCATCCAGTAATCAGAGATGCCATCAACAAGAGCATTGGCATCAAGATCGCATCAACAAGCTCAACCTCAATCTGATGAATCAAGCCATGGTCCAATCAAGCCAATCTCATCCACCAATGCAACCAAATCCAAATCATCCTCTTCATCTTCTGCTGCTACTGCATCCACAAAGTCATCTCCTTCAAAGATGAATCGATCTCAATCCTCTCCTTCCATTCCAGTCTCGACTCGAGCAAGAACAAAGGCAGCTCAGACTTCCAATTCATCCTCGACTTCCACTCCAACCAAACCCAACACTCGCCGTTCAGTCTCTTCATCCACCACAAAGAAACTAAACACTCTACCCGAAGAAATATCGGCACAATCGGATAGTGAGGGAGAAGATGAAGAGGATCAGAACAGGAGGAGGAGGAACAGGTTGGGTGGTTGCAGCTCTCAATCCGAAGCTTTGGATGAAAGGGATGACTCAAACAAGGAAAACATTCCTCCTTTCTTGGATGCAGTCACTGCAACTGAATTGCAAAGGGAAAGAGAAGAAGATGTGGTAGCAAACAGGACAAGAGGAGCTCAACAACGTCAGGGAGAATCATCTTCAATCCCAACCACTCCAAGAGGTCTCAGAAGAACTGTCTCTTCTTCCTCTGCTTCCTCTATGCTTTCCTCCTCTTCCTCTCCTGCTTCAACTTCTTCGCAGTCAAATTCAAGATCTGCTCGCAACAATCCTTTCATTTTCGGTGAGTAAGCAGAGAGAGAGAGAGAGAGCTGTTGTGCAGTCGAACACGCGTGGTGTTTTTGTTGGGAAAGGGTTTTGACAAGAGAGAACAAGAGGCATCCAATGGCTTCGATAGACCTCTCTATCGACTTCTTCCTTGTTTCTAAACAATCCCTACAAAGGTTCCATCTATATCTACTTCTCGTAGTTCGCTATCTCAATCGTCTGCGCGCGCTCTTTCGCTTATACTCGCACTTCTCTCTCTCTACCCATTCCTCTTTCTTCTCCAGTCCCGGAGCAACAATCTCAACCAAGACGTCGTGGTAGACCATCTCTAGCTCAATCTAGAGCAAGTGGCAGTAGTAGCAGTGTCGGAACCGTCAGATCCTCCTCTGCTTCAAACGACGATGGAGATTCTATCTCTCAGCAACAGGAAGGAAGTCAACGCAAGCGTTCCCGTCGAGGAGCTCCAACCAATCTGAACACTTCATTGGCTTCTTCCTCTTCAAGCAGTGGTGGTGGTCCATCTTCTCCTCTTTCACGTCTTCAATTGGATTCCAGCGACGGTCATTCGACTCCAAACGGAAACGGAGGCATCGACGACGGAGAGAGTTACTTTTCATCTCAAACTTCCACAATCTCTGGTTCTTTGTTCGATTCTGCAAGTCAAGAGGATGCTTCTTCTATCTATGCTTTCAACAGAGAAACTACTGTCTCCAGAAGCTCATCTCCAGGGACTGAGGTCACTGAAGGAGAACAAATCAAGGAGCAAGATATCGATTCGGTAGACACGGTCATGTCAGATCCAATTGTCGAAGAAGAGGAAGATCAAGAGGATACCAAGGAACAAACTTCTACTTCCATCTTTCGCAGATTCACTAACGTCTATGCTCATGCTAGAAGCCTACTTCGTTACGCAACTGGAGTCACTTCTTCATCAACTGCCTCCAAAGAAGTCGAGGTGGAAACTGAAGTCTCTGTAGTCGGAAGAGATACGGAAAGGCTTTCAATTCAGACTTTTCTTCACAAGAAGTTCTCCATCTTTCCACATGTTGAACAGCTACAAGATTCTTCAATGGAGCTGGATGAAGATGAATTGGACGAAGAAGACGGTGAGAAAGGAGCTGGTTGTCTTTACATCTGTGGACTTCCCGGTACTGGAAAGACAGCTCTAGTAAGATCCATCATTTCAGATCTTCAAAAGAATGCAGCTTCAGAAGAGACTCATTTACCGATTCCAAGAAGCGTCTTTGTCAATTGCATGACTGTGACTCATCCACGTCTCATTTTCGCTGAAATCTTGAACGCTCTCGGAGAAGAACCAATCAAGAGCGCAAAGGAAGGTCAAGTCGAAATCGAAGCTGAAAAGAGAGTCAATGACATTGTCAAGAAGTCGAAGGACGGTAACGGATTGTGAGTACAACGTATAGCGACTCGACGTCTAGCGTCATCCGAAATCGATTCTGACTCCATCATTCTTTTCCTCTGTCCACTCTTTAGGCTAATGGTTTTAGATGAGATCGATCATCTACTTCATTCTAGAGCTCATCAAAATGTCCTCTATCGTCTCTTTGCACTATCCTCACCAAGCTCCGATTGTGCCTTGATTGGAATCGCAAACTCTTTGGATCTGACCGAGAGATTCGTTCCACTTCTTCAAAGCAAAGGAGCTGCACCTGAACTATTGCACTTCAGACCGTTCGATGCAACAGAGATCGTCACTGTCATCAAATCCAGATTGGAAGGTCTTTTCGAATGCTACGATGGATCCGATTCAGAGATGGATTCAAGCAACTCTACCGTTCAGTCAATCAACAAGATCAATTCTCAACTACCATTATTCTCACCTCCAGCTTTGGATTTAGCAGCAAAGAAGATTGCAGCAGTCACTGGAGATTTGAGGAAGGCTTTGGATGCTTGTCGTCTGGCTGTCGAATTGGTCGAAATGGAACAACGAACAAAAGCAAGCGACGTATCTTCGATCCCACCCAACTCAACCACGGAAGAGAAAGTTTCGACCAATGAGAACTTGGATTCTTCTAAATTGCTATCTCATTTGACGCCTTCTTCAGCACCAAAGGTCATGCCAAATCATATTCTCAAAGTCTTGTCTCAAGTCCTAGGATCACCTCAATTGACCAAGGTCAGAAATCTACCTTTACATGCCAAATTGATCCTATTATCTTTCCTCATCTGTCAAAAGAGAGCTTCGGAAGGTTTATCAGTCTTGGGAAGTTCAGGTGGAACCAATTTGGGAAGTTCTTCAATCCAATCGAAAACTGGTTCGGATTCTCCTTCTGCCTTGGGTAAGATCAGAATTGCAGATTTGATCCTTACCTATACTCACGTCGTCAATGAAGAAGGAAGTTTCCATTCCCTAGAGAATTCAGAATCATTGGCAGTGATTGATTTATTGGAAGTTCAAGGTTTATTCTCTCTAGATTCAGAAGTCAACAATCTATCTACTTCAAACACTGCTCATTTGAAGAACCCTTATTCTCCAGTTTCGAATGGAGTTTCACCAGGAGGTAAAAGAGCTGCAAAGAAACAATTGTTGGCTAGTAATAAAGTCGCTTCTTTGACTATTTCTTTGGAAAATGTCTTGAAAGGTATCACTACTCCACCACCTGCTTCTGCTGAACCTTCTTCGAATTCCAATTACACTTTGATCCCAAATCTCATCAATAGGATTTGGATAGAAGAGGAGAATAGAATCATTAGATCTAGAAATTGGGAAAGTGAGAATAAGGAAAAGGAAAGAGTTAGAAGAGAGGAATTGGGAGGTGGAAGAGGGGCAGTGGGGGTTTAAGAAAAGAACTTACGTCAGATCTCTACAAAAGTCAATATCATTATTTTGATCATATCCTTTTCAATTCTTCAAACCAAATCAAAAGTGACAATCTCATCAAAAAAATACCACTTCTTCATCCAAACAACTAAAAAAGTCCCCTCTTCATTATCACCTTCATCTTCTGGAACCGATCAACAACACTCCTCTTCCCGTTCTCTCTCGGTTTTCTTTTTTCCGAATGTCTTTCAAATCATTTATTCTTGGCCTGGTCTTTCTCTGTTCAATCTGTTCATTAGTTGGTCGTTACATCTGCTCTTTCTGACGTCTTCGTTCTATGAAGTCTCCCCTCTCTCTCTCTAGATCCTTCTTGTTTTTGTCTTTTCCCAACTTTAGTCTTCTGATCTTTAAATGAAAAATGAAAAATGAAAAATGAAAGTTTTACGCCACTGTCTGAGAAAAAGCCGGCTGAGGTTCCGATTGAACAGTCTTTCTTCTTCTTCACCCCGACCATCTTCCTGCTAAGAGAGAAATTCTTCTTCTCTTCCTTCCCTCCTTTCCTATACCAAGACGAAAAGTTTCTCAAAGATGTTCCGATCAACTTCGATGAATCAAGTTTCCTCAAGATGCCTTGCGAGATCAAGAGGAGAACCAACTCGAATGTTGGAAAGAGTAGGACAAAATCCAATGAGAAGGTCTTACACATCTGGCCCTCAAGATCAATCTAGAAATGGTGGCTCTGATAGATCCAGCAGGTCTAATCATATCTTTGGAATCTTGGGTGCGACGCTAGGATTCAGCCTGGTGAGTACCAACAACAAAGAATTAGGTTGACATGGCAGTTGCGGAAAGGACAAGGATTCGAGATTGGAGAGAGTGCTTCTCGTTGATCTCTCTTTCAAAGGAAGAGGATATGAAAGATTAGTGAATTCAATAATGACCTTGTCCTGGACTCCTTCTCGTCCGCACAGCTAGCAAGCTTCTCCTTCAAGTCAATCGCTTTGGAAGATTCGAAATCTAGAGAACCTCCTTCCAAAGTCAGCCCAGTAGCTGCCGGCGATCCTGACGATGATCTTATCAGCATGAAAGAGGTCGAAAAGCACAATTCGAGAGAGAATGGGCTTTGGGTGGTCATTCAAGGAAACGTCTACGAGTGAGTGAGCTAGAGTCCAAAGTGTTGTTCTCTGGTCCTTATCTGAAGTCTCATTCTGCTCTCTGATTCTCGCTCTCGATCTTCCACAGCTTGACTGAATTCATAGATTCTCATCCTGGTGGAAAGGAAGTCATCCTCAAACACGCTGGAAAGGACGTTACGTGAGTTCAGTCTTCTTCTATCTCACAGCCAATCAAAAGCTTTATGATTTGAAATGTTCTAAGATTCAGATCTAATTCTCTCTCTCTTCTCGTAACTCTTTTCTTCACAGTGACATCTACACTCCCATCCATCCTTCGAACGCAATCTCTGATGGTCTAGACGAAGAGTATCACCTAGGACCAGTAGATCCAAAAACGATTCAAATCTCACAAAAGAAAGAAAGCGAAGCTGAGAAGCAAAGAAGAGAATTGCTAGCCAATCTACCACATGTAGGAACCATGTTGAATTTGGATGATTTCGAAAAGATGGCAGAAAAGCTTTTGACTGAACAAGGTTGGGCTTATTATAGATCTAGTGCAGACGATGAAACTTCTTATGATCAAAATGGAGATTCTTATAATAGGATCTGGTTCAAACCTAGAGTCCTTAGAAAGGTCACTCAGGTAGATGCAAAGACTCAGATCTTGGAAGGAAAGATTCAAAGCTCTTTACCATCTATATTAGTCCTGCTGCTTTGGCGAAACTTGGACATCCAGAAGGAGAATTGAATCTTACTAGAGCGGCTGGAAGATGCGGAATCGTTCAAGGAGTGAGCGAAAGAGATTTTTCAGATGTTGAAGAAAGTAGAGAGCTCGATTACGTTCGACGTGAAATGACCTTACTCTTGTTCTTTCTCTACTTCTCAACAGATCTCAGCAAACGCTTCGGTCTCTCTCGACGAGATGCTTGACGCTAGACTTCCTAATCAACGTGAGTCGAGTTTCTTGTCCCTTGTTATCTCTTTCTTCAAGCCTCACGGGAATTCTCTTTCCTCCCACTCTTTTCGAAAATCTTCATCGAACAGCCATCTTCTACCAACTCTACGTGAATCGAGATCGTTCGGCGTCGGAAAGGATCTTGGCCAAGGTTCAAGAGAAAGGTTGTAATGCCATTATCTTGACGGTGGATGCACCAGTGATGGGAAAGAGAGAAAGGGATATGAGATCGAAAGGGGAGAAAGTAGAGACTGGAGGTGGGGTGGGAGGAGATACGAATTCCGGAGGTGGAGTCGCTTCTGCCATTTCTGGTTACATTGATGCTGATCTGGTGAGTTGAGAATCTTCGATTCAAGTTCAGTGACTGCCTTCAGCTCTGTCTGACCCTGCTTTCTATCTTTCATCTCTCTCTCTCCTTTCCTCAGTGCTGGGACGATTTGGCTTGGCTCAAGAGAGTCTGCTCTCTACCTATCATTCTCAAGGAATAGGATCAGTAGTAGACGTCGAGCTGGCTCATGAAAACGGTATAAAAGGTGTAGTATTGAGTAACCATGGAGGTAGATCCTTGGACTTCTCTCCAGCTCCCATCGACGTGCTGATCGAATTGAGAGAGAAGAGACCGGATCTGATCGAAAAGATGGATATCTACATCGATGGTGGAGTCAGACGAGGTACTGGTGAGTCGTTTGAGAGTATCTTTGAGGTTTGGAACAATCGGTCTGATTTGAAAGTCTTTTGATCTTTCGCTTTTTTGTCGACAGACGTTTTGAAAGCTCTTGCGCTTGGAGGTGAGTCACGAGTCTAGATACACTTTAAAGAAACGATGTTTTGAATTCCTCATCGAAACTGATCTAAATTGTGTTTTTGTCGCCTCAACTCGTATCTTTACAGCCAAAGCCGTTGGATTGGGAAGACCTTTCTTGGTAAGTTTCGAAGAGACGAAGCTCGAGTTAGGCTTTCGATGCATAATTCTTGCTTCGCCTTCTGATCTCTGAATCTTTGTTCTGCATTTTTCGACCTATTTCACAGTATGCACAACAGGCTTCGGAGAAGAGGGAGCAGTGAGAGCGATTCAGATCTTGCAAGATGAGATTGAGAGAGGGATGAGATTTCTGGGAATCACTTCGCTGTCTGAGCTTTCCCCAGAGATGATTGACATTTTGCCTCGTGGTTATGTTCCAAGAAGAGATGATGAGTGCAATGCAATGTTCTCCTTCTTTCCCACATCATCGAGGATCGAAATCTACTCATCCGTTTTTGAAAGCCTTGAAAGAGCCAATGAGAAGCTCTGGATTGGTAAAAAGAGATTTTGGACCTACATTTCTTGGTGCATGAGGAGTTTTTGGAGCACGATCCCAGCCCTGAAACTTTTCAGGCTAAACTTAATTCGTGAATGCAATGCTGAAAGTCGCACATATAAAAGCCACTT